>APFE030326961.1:0-94272 GCA_000404065.3 Pinus taeda | reverse complement strand
TATTGTGAAGAGGATTTCCACTTGATTGATAATACATGGTTGGGGTTTTATGTTGGTGCTTTCCCCTGGATATATCTTGTGTTATGTGTGATTATTTCTCTTGATATGTTATGCATGTTTCTACTTGATGTTGCTCATGAATTCGATTATGCTTCCGCTTAATGTTTTGTAGAAGTAGAACAAGTATTATGCTTTAGGAAATTACATATATCAGTTTTTTCTACAGGTGAAATTTCTACACACTGTAGGAAAAACATGCAAAAAGGGCAAAGGGAAATAATTTCCCCTCTTGTTTCAGAAATTCAGCAGTCTAAATTCATAATGTATAAAGAGAAGAAAAATAACCCTCTTGAAGAGCCATCTTAAGAAGAGAGTTCACAGGAACATACTACATTAGTTTCATCAGGTCCTTTTACTACAACATTCCCAAGAGTTGAAGAATTTTTCTCAAGCTCTCCTATATCTTCAGCCACTCAAGATCCATTGGAATCAATTCAGACATGAGAGGTAGCTCACACTACTCCAGAACAAAGTATATTTGTTAGGTACAAAGAAATTAAGAAGAAGAATAAGGCACTTAAGGCCGCTACTTATTCAGAGTTTTGGAAGCAAACTTCAACTACCTAACACATGCTTCTCTCAGCATTAGATACTCGAAAGGGAGAGTTTTGGATGGCACTCTTAGAGCATAAGTTTCCTTTTCCAAAAAATGCAGCATATTACAAAGAATCTATTTTTTCCTTTGACACTAAGCATATCCATCCTATTGACCAAGTTGATCTGCACAAACAGGCTGGAGAAATGATCTACTCCACCTTGACCAGTTCAGCCATGGTAGCATCTAGGTTGCAGGTTTCAGCGAATAACATTAAATATTAGTTAAAACTTGAAAAGATCGCATTAATTTCCAAAGATACTAAAATAAAATATTTAGAGGATCTAGTGATTAAACAGGGATATGATCCCAGTAATCTTAAAGTTTCCGAGGAGATGTTTAAGATAAAAAATGTCGATATACAAGCATTAAGAAAACAATTGAACCTCCCTAGTACTGAAGATCCTCAGACCAAAGAAGTAGGTGAGTTGGAAAAGGAAAAGGAGAGCATGTTCAAAGTCATTTTTGAATAGATGTTACATATTCAAAGCATGGATATTGAACTAGAAGGTTTATTGAAGGAAAAAGAGAAACAAGTAGATGTGGCTACAACTATTCCTATAGCAACAACTTCTATTGTAGGTACTTCAATAAATCCAATTCCAGGGACTTCTATTGCTATAGTTATAGCAGTGGAAACATAGTCCACAGACTCAACAATTGACTTAGCCAAAGCAATGGGAGATTTTTCTATCAAATATCAAGAGATTGAGAAGCTAAGGGCTCAAATCAACAATCTCCAAGAGCAAAAGATAAAGATTGATAATGTTTACTTAGCAGAGCTTCAAAAAACTTATGGACTAACTCAAAGAATAGAGTCTCTAGAAAATGAGACTAATATTGCTCAAACCATTGCATAGGCCAAGAAAACATATGGATAGATATTAATTACTCTATGACCAATTGTGGCCTTCTATTGAGATTATTTTTGAATAGGAGTTGTTGGAAAGATCGAAGGAAGTTATTGTAAAGGTAAAGAAAGACCTGGGTTAAAAACTATGAGAGTTACAACATTAGTTAGAATTCCAAATTCAAAGGCAAGGGAAGAACTAAAAGAATTTGAGATAGAGGACAAAACTGAAACAATCTTGGAAGTGAGAAGGATTCTCACTAAGAAAAATCTTATGCTACAACTAGAAAATAAATGTCATAATCTAGAAGCTAACGTTTAGAAATTTCACAAGAAGTTCAATATTCTACATCAAAAGGGACTCCCAAGCTTAAGAGGAATGGTAGACAAACTCATTCCCCTTGAAGAAACCCAATGCAGGTTGCATGCTATTGCTATAGACAAATCCAACTTCGCCAAGATCATGGGAACTATTACAGGAAAAGCCTTCGTCGAAGGTTTAAGTTTTGATTTATTAATTAAGCATGAGATGAGCCATTTGTTTGTAATTAAGCCCACTTTTCAGAAATACACTGAAGTGGATGAAACATTTAGAAAGCTAATTAAATATTCCACTCCAGATGAAGAAAGATGGGACAAGATACGCCAACTTCTCGAATAATCAGACAAAAATTTCTAATAGCAGATAGCAGGTATTTTGCAATAGTATGAATATTTTTAGGAGCAACAAAACAATAGCCTTTTCAGCCTAGTCATCACCAAAAGCCTCAAAATCAGTGCCAAAGGACCTAAGCAATTTTATTTTCCTATATTATTGATCTATTTTTGTAAACAATTTTGAGATATTTTGTAAATAAATCTTGATATTTAAATCAAGATATTTTTAGATAAAGTGTATAAAAACTTTGTAAATCAAAGTACAAAGGGTTGAACCATTACGATAGACTCTTGAGAAGATTTGTAATCATTTGAATTATTCCTCGAAAGTAATAGAAGGATTATGGATTTATCTTAAAATAATTGTGTTCTTATGAGTACTTCTTTGTTATTATATTTTCACTTTGTATAAATCTTCATATATTTGAAATTAATGGGAGTTTAGTGTATGATAATACAGAGTTTCAATTTATATAAAAACCCCTACGAAGTTATTATCAATTACAAATATTAGTTAATTAGACTATTTGTTTTAATTAACTCCTCTACATCTTTAAATTGTCACTTCCCCTTAAGTATTAAATATATTATGTTGGTTGTAAAAGAATTTTACATGCATTCATTTCTATATGACTAAGTTAAATAATTTGTTTGATTATTTAATTAATCATATATTTTCTTAAGTTCAACTTGACATATCCCTTCGAAAGCTAAATTCTGCTAGAGGTGAAGAGTCAACAATTTTAATACATCTTAAATAGTTAAGAAACTGCACCTGTTTAGGGAGTTTATGGCATTTGTTATCCAAAAAATTAAAACAAAGAAAAAATTTAAATGCTCTGGAATAATTCCTTAACCTAGAATTGTCTACAGAGGTACAACATCAGACTGGCACCGTTGTCTAAATTTGAAAAATTTTGAATTATGTTTCCCTGGGACAATGATTAGTCTGTCCTTTTATGGTGAATAAAAGGTTAGTAGGTTAAAAAATTTCACTTGGCAATTCAACAAAAAAAATCTGGCTTCTCGAAGGCACACTAGGTCTCTCTCTGACCCTTAGCTCTATTCTCCATTATCAGATCTTGAGAGACTAGTGAGAGTTGCTTCTTCAAGATGAAGATTAGAAGCCTCTACCTCTACTCATGTATAATTTCCACCTGAAATTGTTTCAAAAATTGATCCTTTTAGACTTGTTCCAATTCCTCCCGAACTATCAGATCTACCACCAAAAGTATTAGAACTTTTATCTAGAGGGGTTGATTTGTAGTCATCTCTCCTTGTTTATCAGTTAGAATCTTATTATATTCCAGAACCTCTTTCAGAAACTCCTAAATCAGAAGCAAAATTAGGTTTAGAATTACTTGAAATAAAACCTAGTGATTTTAATTCCTCTGTCATTCATACATACCCATCTACTTCTGCTAATCTTGAAGAAATATTTTATGTCTATACAAATACTTTGTTTGATAGTGAAGGAATCTTGGCCTAGAAGTACAAAAGTTATTTATACAAACACCAAGACAAATAAAAGGTTTCGTAAATTCTTCCAATTAATCTCCACCCCCTACAACTTCTATAAGCTCATCCTCACCCCCTTCACCATCTTCATCTTCTTAGAATTCATCTTCATCCTCATCATCTTCATTTAATCAAATGGCTGGTTTTCGACCTATTATTCAGGCTTGTTATGCATCATTAGTCCTTCCTTATCAGCTAAATAATTTTCCAGATGGATATCTAAAGCACCTACCTAGATTAAATGGGGAAATTAGCTTATTTGATGAAGATCATCTGGCTACTTTCTTAGATTTTTTTGATAATATGAATATAGAGCATGAACATGTCTACTTGAGATTGTTTATTCAATATCTTGAAGGCAATGTTAGGATCTGGTTTAGACAATTGCAAGTTAACTCTATCCCTTCCTAGAATGAATTAATTACCATCTTTAAAAACCAATGGAGAGTTAAAAAGGATGCATTTTACTACTTGATTGAGTTTGATGACCTAAAAAGAAATCCTGGTGAACCTGTGGTTGATTTTATAAAATGATTTAACAAAATTTATAAGAAAATGCTACTAGACTGTAAACCATCAATAGTTGCCGCTAAAGTTAGATTCTCCAAGTATTTTGATGACTATTTTGAAGACATGCAGACCAATGCCATTGAAGTTGAGGCTAATATATTAGCATAAACTAAACTTAAGGAAAAGGCATAAAAGGCTAGAAGAAAAATAAAATGTAGGGAGGAAGGAACTTCTTCCTCTAAAAGTAAGAGCGAGGATCATAAAATAGATGATATTACTTCCTTATTTAGAAATCTTCCAAATAGAATCTCAAAAATAGAAGCACAGCCTAGAATTGTTCAACAAACATAAAACAGACCTCAAGTTCAGTATAAAAGACCTTTTCCACACCAAATATTGCAAATACCTAATACTGATCAACAGGTTCAACCCTCATTAATGATTGATGATCCCGAACCTAATGAAGCTGGTCCTTTGGTTACAAATGATATTAATTATTTTGATAATCCATCAAATCAAAATGCTATAATTCCAGTTTCTCATGATCGACCTTCATGTCAAAGTCAAGAAGCCTCTCAGGTTTCAAAATATTAGGCCTTTTCTGAGTTTCTGATTGCATAATTAAATAGAAGATATGATTTCAAACCTAGACCAAGACCTGGTAGACCTCCTAAAACTCTCATTGTTAATGAACCACCAATCAAAATAACTGAAACACAAACAACAATGATTCAACAATTAAACCAATCAAATGAGCATAACACTTTTGAAAACATTGTTCGAACAACTTTTAATGTTGAGAGAGAATTACAGAAAGTCAAAATAACTATTCCATTATCTTAACTCTCCAAAAACCTAGGTTACAAAAATCAAGTGTCAAAATGGATTCAGTACTCAAGTATTGATGTTAAGGGAGTTGTAATCAGTCTATAGGATGAAAAACCTTCAGTGGCTTTTGGTCCTAGTTCTGATATGATCGATGAAAATTTTCCTCCCTTTTATGTTACTTCGAAGGTTCATGATTTTCTATTAAGCGAATGTATGTTAGATTTTGTGGCCTCTCACAACCTAATTCCTAAAGTAATCATAGATCAACTTCAATAACAAATCACAAGACCTTATCATGATTTATACAATTTTGATTCAAAGAAAGTACCTTGCCTTGGACTAATCAAAGATCTAGTTGTAACCCTAGCACAAATCCCTGTTAAAAGTGTAGTTTTAGATATTGTTGTTACAAATATTGCCCCATAATTTGGAATGTTATTATCCAGATCTTGTTGTGCCAAGTTAGGAGGAAGTCTACAAATGGATATGTCTTTTGCTAAAATTCTTGTTTATGGGGCAGAATACCTTAGATTATACAGAGAGGTAAGATTTAATAACACTGTTTGTAAATTTGATCAGGTAATAAATCATCTGATTTATGATATTGATTAAGATTTTGGGTGTTTTAACTTATCATCTAATGATCTCCAAAATTATTAGCTTAGCATTGAAAAAATCTTGAATAAACCTAAATGTATAAAAATTGATGTTTGGAAGTTATACTTTGATGGGCCTTTTCCAAAGATGGAGTTGGAGCTGGAATTGTACTCTATTTCTCTAGATAGAAAAAATATAACTCAATCTTTTAAGTTTGAATTTTATGTTACAAATAATGTAGTAGCGTATGAAGCCTTACTCTTAGGACTTGAGTTAGCTAAAAGTTTGAAAGTTAAAAACTTAAGTGTATTTAGTGATTCCTAACTCATTGTGAATCAAGTAAGAAATCTATGCCAAGCGAAACATCCTAGGCTTAGATATTATCAAAATGAGGTATGGATTTTGTGGATAATTTATTTCAAGCTTTTAATATTACAAAAATCCCTAGAAATAAAAACATTTATGCAGATTCATTAGCTGTTTCAACCAGCTCTTTTAAAACTACTGATCCAATGTAGTTATAATACCAAATTCAAATAAAGTATAGGCCTTCAATCCGTGACAACCTTAAGCATTGACAAGTGTTCAAAGATGATGAGCAATTGAAGATTTTCTTACAAGAAATTGATTAATTCTCATCTTTAGAAATAGAAGAAGAACAAATCATTGATCATAAGTCCAATAATGAAAAGGAAACTTCACAAGTAAATCACAAGATAGCTGATCATAATATCATTCAATTACCCAATAATTTCATACCAAAGGGTTTAATTCCTCTTGAAAGTATTTTTGATAATAATTATGTTTCCAAAACTTCATTATCAAGTTCACAACAAGAGGATATTAAAGAATGTAATATTGGAACCCATGAAGAAATTAGAAATGTAAAAATTCCTGCATCATTACCTAATGAAACAGAGGAGAAATATCTAAATCTTCTAAAACTTTTTAAAGATGTCTTTGCCTGGTCATATGAGGAGCTCAAAACCTATGACACAACAATTATTGAACATAAAATTCCTCTCAAACCATAAGTTAAACCTTTCAAGAAGAAATTGAGGAAAATAAATCTAGTTTTGCTTCCAACTATTAAAAAAGACATTAAGAAATTGTTGGATACTAAAATTATTGTTCCTCTAAGATACTCTGATTGGATAGAAAATTTGGTTCTGGTCAGAAAGAAAAATGGTGAGATATGTTTGTGTGTAGACTTTAGAAACCTGAACAAGCTATATTTAAAAGATAATTGTCCATTTTCGAAGATGGATCAATTACTTCAAAATGTTTCAGGCTCTAATAGAATTTCCATGTTGGATGATTTTTCTGGCTATAATCAGATCATGGCAAGTCCAGAAGGTAGGGAAAAAATAACATTCACAACTCCTTGGGGTACATTTATGTATGATTGAATGCAATTTGTCTTAACCAATGTAAGAGCTACCTTTCAAAGAGAAATGGACTTGTCTTTTGTTGGTAAGTTTAATAAATTTGTTGTTATTTATATGGATGATCTAACTGTATTTTCAAATTCTAATGAAAAAATTTAAAGCACTTGAGAAAGGTTTTTTGTAGGTGTAGGAAACACATAATTTCTCTCAATCCAAATAAATATATGTTTTCTATAAAGGAGGGAAATCTACTTGACCATATCATTTCAAAAGGAGTAGTGATTGATACAAAATGAGTCTCAGTCATTGAGGTAATTAACTTACCTAGGAATAAAAAAGAAATTCAGAATTTTCTAGGAAAGATTAATTTTTTAAGGAGATTCATACCAAATTATGCTAAGATATTCAAGGATATAATTGTTATGCTAAAGAAGGACCATGAAGTTAAATGGACAGTGTAGGCATGATATGATTTGACACAAATCAAAAAGGCTATTTTGAAGCCCTAGTACTAGCCAATCCTAATTATTCAAAGCCTTTTAGAATTTTATCTTTTTCCTCTGATACTACCTTAGTTGTTGTCTTATCAGGAGAAAAAATACACAAGAACCTTCTCAAAGTTTAGGAGAGAAGAATCCACCAGAACCTTCTCAAAGTTCAGGAGAGAATAATCCACAAGAACCTTCATCTTCTACAGATTCAAGTCTTCTTCCACTTCATATTGATGAAAAGTTCCTATTATCTGAATGGTATGACGATATTGTACATTTTATTAGTGATTTTGAGTATCCTCTTGAATTCACAAAGAATCAATTCAAAACCCTCATATTAAAGGCTATGAAATATTGTATCATCAATGCTAACCTATATTGGAAAGATCCATTGAACATCCTTCTATTATGTCTAACAAAGAGTGAAACTGAAGGAGTTATAGATCAATTTCATGAAGGCATATGTGGAGGGAATTATGCTTGGAGAGAAATAGCATATAAAATTCTAAGATGATGTTTCTATTGGTCGAAGTTGTTTTCAAAAGTAGGAGCAAAAGTCAAAAGTTATATTCCATGTCAGATTTTTGCTGGAAAGAAAAGGTTAGCAACACTCCCTCTTGTTCCAGTATTAATTGAAGCACCCTTTCTATAGTGGGGACAAGATTTCATAGAAGATATTTTTCCAGCATCCAATAATTAGCATGGGTAGATCCTAACTGCTACCAACTACTTCACAAAGTGGGTAGAAGCCATCCCTGTCAAGAATGCAACAGACACCATTGTCATCAAATTCATTGAAGAAAATATATTATCTAGGTTTGGTTGTCCTCAACAGATAGTTGTTGATAATGCACAGACACTTAATAGTGTTAAAATGATTGAATTTTGCTAGAATTATCAAATTTTATTGCATCATCTACCCCATTATACCCTCAAGGAAATGGGTTGGAAAAGTCATCAAATACGAGTTTTATTAAAGTCATCAAGAAGGTACTCACATATCATAACAGAAATTAGGACAATCATCTCAAGTTTGCATTTTGGGCTAACAGAGTGTCACCTAAGAAATCTATAGGTAAATCCCCTTTTCAACTTGTTTATGGCACTGAGGCCATTTTTCCTACACAACTAGCTTTTCCTGTTATGAAGTTTTTGTAGGAAATATATGAAGATCTTGACAGTTTTTCAAGAATAATCAAACAGATTATTGAATTGAATCAAGGTAGAGATGAAGTTTAGTACAAGCATTGCTAATATCAAAAAAAGATGAAAAGCTTTTTGACAGAAAATTTAGGGAAAGAGACTTTAGGCAAGGAGATCTAGTCTTAAAATGGGATTCTCGTAGAGAGGAAAGAGGAAAACATGGTAAATTTTACAATCTATGGTTAGGACCATTCAACATTGGAGAAGTCAAGGGAAATAATTCTTTTATCCTGTAGAATCTGGAAGGAAGATATTTTTCATTGCCTGTCAATGGATGATATCTTAAACACTATATTCTGTATTGAATATGTTACATTATAATTCATTGTACATTACCAGTGTTATTTACATTTCACTGTCAAAGTGTGATTTTCATAGCAAAGAATCCATAGCCCGAGGAGAAGGCACATGGATCTGCATGTTCTTTGCATCTCATAGGGAGAAGTAGCCCCAGAAGGAGCCGACATTGTATCTGACCTTGTATTTCACATTTACTTGTCAAAAAATGAAATAAAAATAATAAAAAAATATATAAGATATAAATAAAAATGAAAAAATGAAAAAATAAAAGGGATATATAAAAAAACAAAAATATTTAAAAATGAATAATCCCAAGGAAAGTCACACACTAGTTCAAATGCCACATATTATAGTTGATTAATTGTTTTAATTAGTTTAAGATTAATTAAGAAATTGATTAAACTTTATATTAAAGTCAAATTTATGTGATGTTTTTTTATCTTTTATGTAAGCACAGACGCATCAATCAACCGTCATGATCTCGCCCACCTAGATCAATGATAGAGAGGTATTTCAGACCCCCCGAGCCCCTCCGACATTTAACTAGGGGAGGGGGGGAGTGTTCGAAAATCCATTTCTTATAACCCGCCTTTGCTATGTGTGCACAACAGATATATTTCAACACCCCCCCCCCCAAAAAAAAAAAAAAAACCCTCCATCTCCCGCTCCTGCCAAAATCTAATGATCATCCCGCCTCTGCCATCTATTCTCTGCTCATTTGACAACTCATTTATCATTATCTACTCATTCATTCCCTCGACCATTGCCATAATAAATGAACCACTCCTATAACAGGTATTCTAAAACAGTAATCCCTCTCACTTTATAAATAAAAAACGTTTTTCGCTATTTTTTCCTTTTTATCCATTCACTTCTATAAAACAGTACATTCAGGCTCAGTGTGACTAGACAACCCGACCAACATCAAACCAATTCTTCAGCACACAACGATCTACTAATTTCCCAGTAATCATCACCCTAGCCTTATATACCTTCAATATGTCTTTAAAATGAAAACCCATAATGATAGAGGAAAGCCCAATGGTTGCCATTGTCATAGATTTAGACAAACTAGCCCTCATTGACTAGGAATACAAAATAGCTGAAACCCAATGTGAGTTTGACCTATATGAACTCCACACTTGGGCCAAGAAGAAATTCCTTGTTGCTAGTTATTAATTGAGCATGTGGGACTCCTTCCACCTCAATTCATCCTTCCTCAGACCCATTTCTTCCCTGAATTTGTGACCTAGTGCCATTTCAGATACATCCCAAGCCAGAGAGCCATTATCGCTCAAAATAATGATGTTTTATTTACTATAACTCCTAAATCTATATGCCAAATGATTTAAGTAAAATCTCCAGCCCCTCTATACCCTTTCCCTGTGGATTCCCTCATGGAATTATATAAAACACTCACCTTTCCTCAAAGAGCTAAATATTTTGAAATATTCCTACCTAAAAATGCAAAATTACCTAGGACAAATCCTCCATAGCTCTCTTCTATCTTCCCAGAAATTACCAAACAAGTTATCTCAGTAGTTTCTTTTTTGTTAGGTTATCCAACTGATTAGTGGGTAGATGAGATTATTTTAGGATTTCTATCAGTGTTTTCAGCAGGTGAAAAACCCTCCATGATCTTCAATTATAGCGAATTTTTTCCTGAAGAAATACATGACCAATTCCTAAATTTTTCAATAGAAGGATTTTTCAAGTATCAGTCCATTCTTATATACCTGTTCTTATTCCATCAAGAAGATAAATTCCAGTTTCAGTTGCAACATTTAGGTTAGCAGGGTAATTCGCAATCTGTGATTCATTGGACTTCCTTGGTAAATAAGAATACCAATTAATTTTTCATTAGTGATTACACCAATCAATTTTTATACATGGTCTCATGTCTGCTTTACAATGATGTTGTTCCTAGGATTTCTCTTGAAATCAAGAGAATTCTACATATTAGCGAACAAACTAGGACTGGAGATTGGTAGTTATACCAAAATTACACAAATATTAGAGTATATGGATGTGAGTTGCCTCCATATAAAATGCCTATGTTTATACCAATTAGGACTTTTGCACTTGAATATATTAGAAAAATTATGAACATGGATGAGCAACAGTTTGTGTCAGCTAAGAAGAAATATTAGTTTAAATTAAAGGCTCATATTGGACCTTTATTTGTAAAAATAGAGCAGCAAAAAAAGAAGCATACCTCCTATTGAAGAAAATGAAATTTAAATTGAGTTTTACCCGGTCTTATGATCCCTTGGGGATTATTTATAAACTAAGAGTAGAACAAAAAACTACTCCTGATGCACACACTCCTAGACCAGAGATCAAACAATATATAAACCAAGAGAAGTAGCAGGAGAACACATTACAAGAAGAAGAGGAGCATGTTTTTATTTCTACAACAACATAGACTCCAATACCACATGAAAAACATGAAAAAAGGCCAAGGGAAATAATTTCCTCTCTTGTTTCAAAAGTTCATCAGTCTGAATTCATAATGTATAAAAAGAAGAAAAATAACCCTCTTGAAGATCCATCTCAAGAAGAGAGTTCGCAAGAATAGACTACATTAGTTTTATCAGGTCCTTATGCTGCAACATTTCCAAGTGTTGAATTTTTTTTTCTCAAGCTCTCCTATATCTTCAGTTACTCAAAATCCATTAGAATTAGTCCAGACATGAGAGCTAGCTCACACTACTCTAGAACAGAGTATGTTTTCTAAGTACAAATAAATTAATAATATGAATGAGGCACTTAAGGCCGATACTTATTAAAAGTTTTGGAAGTAAACTTCAGCTTCCCAACATAGGTTTCTCTCAACAATAGATATTCAGAAGGGACAGTTTCAGATGGCACTCTTATAACCTAAGGTTCCTTTTCCAAAACTACAGCAGATTACAAAGAATCTCTTTTTTCCTTTGACACTAATAAGATACACCCTATTGACCAAATTTATTTGCACAAACAAGTTGGAGAAATGGTTTACTCCATCTTGACCATTTTAGCCATGGCAGCATCTAGGTTGCAGGTTTCAATGAATAACATTCAATCTTAGTTAAAACTTGATAAGATATTAGCACTTGCCAAAGATACTAAAATAAATTCTTTAGAGGATCTAGTGATTAAACTGGGGTATGATCCTAGTAATGTTAAAGTTTCCAAAGAGATGATTAAGAGAAACCATGTTGATATACAAACATTAAGAAAACATTTGAAACTACCTACTACTGAAGAACCTTAGAACAAAGAAGTAGGTGAGTTGGAAAAAGAAAGGGAGAGCATGTTCAAAATCATTGTTGAATGAAACTTACAGATTTAGAGGATGGAGACTGAACTAGAAAGCTTATTGAAGGAAAAGAGTAGCAAGTAGATGTGGCAGTGACTATTCCTATAGAATCAACTTCTATTGCAGGTAATTCAACAACTCTAATTGTAGGGACTTCTATTGTAACATATATAACAGTGGAAAAATAGTCCACAGACTCAATAACTGACTTAGCCAAAGAAATGGGAGATTTTTCCATCAAATATGAAGAGATTGAGAAGCTGAAGGCTCAACTCAACAATATCCATGAGAAGAAGTTAAACATTGATAATATTTACTTAGCATAGCTTCAAAAGACTCATAGGCTAACTCAAAGAATAGTATCTATATTGGTAGATATTAATGAGGCTATGACCAAATTGTGGCCTTCTATTGAAATTATTTTTGAATAGGAGGAGTTGTTGGAAAGATCGAAGGAAGTGATTGCAGAGGTAAATAAAGACATGGGTCAAAAACCAGGAGATATTACAACATTAATTAGAATTATAAAGGACAAGGAAAGAACTAGAATAATTTGAGATAGAGGATAGAACTGAAACAATCTTGGAAGTGAGAAGGATTTTCACTAAGAGAAATCTTATGCCACAGTTGGAAAATAAATGTCATAATCTAGAAGCCAACATTCAAAAATTTCACATTAAGTTAAATATTCTGCATGAAAAAGGACTGCTAGGCTTAAGAGGAATGACACACAGACTCATTCCCCTTGAAGAATACCAATGCAGGCTACATGCTATTGCTACAGACAAATCCAAATTTTCCAAGATCAGGGGAACTATTACAAGAAAAGCCTTCATCGAAGCTTTAACTTTTAATTTATTAATTAAGCATGAGATCAACCATATGTTTGTAATTAAGCCCACCTTTCATAAATACATTGAAGTGGATGAAACATTCAGAAAGCTAACTAAATATTCCACTCCAAATGAAGACAAATGGGACAAGATAGGCCAACTTCTCGAATAAACAAACACAAATTTCTAACAGTAGATAACAGGTTTTTTGGAACAAGATGCAAATTTTCAGGAGCAAGAAAACAACAGACTTTTCAGTATAGTCATCACCAAAAGTCTTGAAATTAGTGCCAAAGGACCTAAGAAGTTTTATTTTCCTATATTATTGATCAATTTTTGTAAACATTTTTGAGATATTTTGTAAATAAATCTTGATATTTAATCAAGATATTTTTTGAGAAAGTGTATAATTACTTTATAAATCAAAGTACAGTGGGTTGAACCATTATGGTTGACCCTTGAGCAGACTTGTAATCATCTGAATTATTTGTTGAAAGTAATAGAAGGATTCTGGATTTATATTGAGACTTTTTTGTTCCTGTGAGTACTTTGTTATTATATTTTCAGTTTGTTTAAATCTTCGTATATTTGAAATTAATGGGAATTTTGGGTATGATAATATTGAGTTTCAAGTTATCTAAAAACCCCTACGAAGTTATTATCAATTACATAGATTAGTTAATTAGATTATCTATTTTAATTAAATCATCTACATCTTTAATTTGTCACTTCCCCTTAAGTATTAAATATATTATGTTGGTTGTAAAAGCATTTTACATGCATTCATCTATATAGGACTAAGTTAAATAATATGCATGATGATTTAATTAATCATATATTTTCTTAAGTTTAACTTGACATATCTCTTCAAAAGCTAAATTCTGTTGGAGGTGAAGAGTCAACCCTTTTAATAAATCTAAAGTAATTAAGAAACTACTCCTGTTTAGACAATTTAGAGCATTGGTCATCCAAAAATTTAAAACAAACAAAACATTTTACATGCTCTGGCATAATTCCTTAAACTAGAATTATCTACAAAGGTACAAAATCCATCATCATCAACATCGTCATCATCACCATCACCTTTGTATCGGGCAAGTTGGGCAACAGGAAAACCAGCCGACACAGTGGTCAGACAAATGTGGTTTAATAAAGCTTTAAAAACTAGGACTTGATAAACAATGTCCCATAAACATTTTCATGGCATGAAACTTTGTATAAATATTTATTAGTATTATCCTATTATATCTAATTCTATTGTTCAATCTATTGATCACGTAGAATATTTATTCAAGGTTTCATTAAAAGTGTTTAAATGTGACTTCTTCTCATTAGTACTTGCAGTAATCAAATTCCTTGAAAAAACTTACCCTCTAAAACTCGTTTGGAGTTCTTCAAATAAACACATATTTGATATGATTCACTTGGTTTCCAAAATATTTAGGAGTTGGTGGGTTGGCCCAACTTGGAAAGGGGAACCTACACAAAAGAATTAATTCCAATCCATGACTTCCCATGAACAGAGTTCCCACAAGGGGGTCCCATAATGATTTTTAGAAAATTAACTAAATTAATGTTTTCATGTTAAAATTCAGTTTATAATTGATTGGTCATGCAACATGGAAATAACAAATAATAATATTTTGTTGTCATTGATGAGCTAATGATTATTTCCAGTTATTTTCATAGTAGGGCGAACATCGACGTCTTGGTCATGCCCACACGAAGGTGGGGCATGCGAGTTCCCATGGGGCCATTACATGCTAGGCACACCAGGGCAGCCACCATATAGGGGAACTCATGTGACGAGTAGGTGGGTTGACCAAAATTGCAAAGGCATGACCACACAACAAAAGTAATGTTGGCCCATGACTTCCCATGAACAATTTTCCCACAAGGGGGACTCATAATGACTTTTAGAAAATTGACTAAATTAATGTTTGGGTGTTTAAAGTTGGTTTATAATTGATTGATAATGCATAATGGAAATAAAAAATGATGATATTTTGTTTTCATTGATGAGTTAATGGTTTTTGTTCATTGATTTGCAAAGTAGGGCGAATTCTCGCGCCTTGGGTGTGATCGCATGAAGGCAGGGCACTCGAACGCCCATGGGGGCATCATGTGTTGGGCACATTGAGGCGACCACCTTGAAGGGGCACCAATGTGATGAGTTGGTGGGTCAAGCTGACTTGGAAAGGGGCACCTACACAAAAGAAGTAATTTCGGCCCATGACTGCCCATGACTTCAGAATGGGGCCAACATTGAAAGTCTTTCATTTTGTGCTCATATGAACTGAAATTTGACATGGTTATGATATATGCATGCATTGACAATATGGGAGGGTTTTGATACTCAAATACGACTCATAGAAAGAATTTGAAAATCAAACAACAAAATTTTAACATGTATAAATGTCAAGGAGATAAATTATTTATTGCTATTTACTAGTTGTAGGCTTGTAAAGTACTTCATATCCTAGAGGTTGATAAAACTCCTTACCCTTCCATTTGATAAAACTTCTTACTATTCATCGTCATCTTTGTCATCATCATCAACGACATTGTCATCATCACTATCATCATTGTACCGTGCGAGTTGGGTAACGGGTGAGCCAGGTGACATGACTGTCAGGCAGACGTGGTTTAATAAATATTTAAAAACTAAGACTTGATAAACAATGCCCCATAAAAAAATTCATGGTATGAAACCTTGTAGAAATATTTATTAGTTTTATCCTATTATATCTAATGATATTGTTCACTCTATTGATCACATAGAATATTTATTCAAGGTTTCATTAAAAGTATTTAAAGGTGACTTACTTCTCATTATTACTTGCAGTAATCGAATTCCTTGAACAAACTTACCCTCTAAAACTTGTTTGGAGTTCTCCAAGTACACACATAATTGATATGATTCACTTAGTTTCCATAAGATTTATGAGTTAAACTGGAATTCCCCCCAAATGTTGATCTTAAACTATACCCATCCTCAATAAACTCCTAAACTTGACATTTTATAAGCTAAGTATGGAATATCCCAAGCCTAATAGAGCCGATTTAACAACTCATATCCATTCACAAGCATAAATTATTAATATACCCTTATAATTCATAAACAAATATAAGCATAAAGATAATCAATTAAATAGCCATAAATAATGAACACATTGAGTTCTAAGGAAAACTCACCATAGAAACACTATAACACTTAACATATTAATAGTAAAATCTTTTTCAATCCATCGTGCTCCATCGACATTCTTGAATAGAATGAGTTTCCTCTCGACAAATCGCACACAACTTTTGCTTTGCATTATTTAAATTATGTGGAAAATATTTTCTTTTGTGACTTGTAATATTTGGGCATATCTTCTAGAAATATACAACTTTTGCTCAGGCTAATATTTGGGTCTCTATTCAAGTCAATTCTATATTAGCAAAAGTCTTAATTAGAGTGACCTTCATTTGTACATATTGTACACCATAGGCCACTTCATTAAAGGGTTAAGTCTATAAGCTATTTTTGAAACATCTCCAGCTTTTATTCAACTTTTCTATCAAATGATGATGGGATAGACCAATATTCATATGATTCCATATGTTATTATTTCTTTAGGGCATCTTGCAAATTTTTTCTTTCATGTATTCAAATAGTGCCCCTTATATTTTATAGAAGGCATGTTATGAAACATTCTATGAGCAAGTCCTTGTTGATTATATATGGGATATGTCTAAGAAGATATATAAACCTCTTATTGTATTCTAACACAAGTTCACAAGGCATCTAATTAGTGCCTTTTATTTTGTGTGCTATTAGATGTTTTACATATTGAGTTTTAAGGAATGATAAAAAATTATCCTTCACTTCCACTTTTGTTTTTATTTTTGTTTAATTCTCCTTAAAATTCATAAATCATGTTAACATTATTTTCTTTAATGCTCCAACACACTTAAATGAAATTTGCTTTGCTTTGTGTGTGGTATATCCATCACAACCTAATTTTTCTCACATATGAACCAATGATTTTTAATATCTTCATCATCCTTGTAGAGGGGTAGATGGTGGTGCAACATTTATTTAAGGAGGAGGGTTTTTTTACTATATTGTAGTGGGTGGAGCTAGTCATAGGATAGTCAATGGTTTCTTATTGTTTAATTGATCAACTTTGGTTGATTTTACTAGAAGGTTTATTTCATTGATATAAAAATTTTGATCTTTATAGTATGTAAAATGCCTTGTTTGTGGTTGCATCACTTCCTTGCAATGTTTGAAAAAATTGAGGCATCCCCCTCAAATATTAAATCATATAAGGGGTACAGTTCTAATATCTTTTATGTTGAGTAGTATATTATTATCTCCTTCAATACTTAACCAATTTCACCTTTTCTAGGGTATTCCAAGAAAAAACATATCTCCTACATTTACATGGTTTTCTAGTTGATACCACTATTAATATCTTCAAGAAGATACTTGTAAATGTTCCCAAAATAATTCTTAAACATGAGGAATTATTGAACATAGATGACTTGTTACATAAGGATTTGTATGATTATGTATCATATGTCCTAACTCTCAACCTCCATGCTTTCAACATTCTTTGCCAATCAAAGGGTGACAATGCCTACCTCTACCAACTTTACATCTTCATTCAACTCAGGAACCATAAAATATTCTTCCCATGTGACATCTATATATTCATCAAACCAATTTAGCACTCCAATGACTTGCCACTATTCAAGATTTTTTCCTTGGGATTGATGATGGTGTCCAACATCATGCATCACTATGCTTTTCTTTTGGCTTTTTTCCCTTGAAAATTTTTGAATATAAATCATTGTCTTGTATGATTGCATTCTTTTAAGGACCCTTTTTTTTTTCTTCATCTGGTGCATACTCTCATTCTCTTGTAGTTGACTTACTCATTTTCCTTAGCATAATAACTCTTCAATGTGTATCCACTAAGGTTACTCCATTTTATGAATTCTCACAAATTGTCACCCCCCAACACAAAGACAAATTTAATTTTACTAGTTGAGAAAGGCACCATAATTAACCATTCATTTCTAAATTATCTCTAAGCTTCTTGAGCAATTTTTCAACTAGCATTCAAAAAATGTTCCCACCTAGATTGTCATTTTTAATATTAGGTACTAGTTAGTCTTGTTACTGTATATTGGCATTAAAAAATGTTCCAAATGCCTTGGCCAATCAAGAATTTGTGAATTAAAGTGGGTAATATGTAAAGGAACTAATTATACAAATTTTCATAAAATCTTATTTTAACATCATTGAGGGATTCCTTTCTTCTATTGCTTGCTCACAAATTTCATCTACGATTTTTTTGACCCACTCATCTAAGTTTGTTTAAACACTATTAATAAATTTAGATATAATTCATTAATCTTAATTAAGATTAGTCATGTGCACCATATTCTATAAATTTCTTAATTTATTTAAGAATGGATATGAAAAAATTTTCATGTGTTTTAGTGAAAATTTGTGCTCTCACCTATGCAAGTTTGATGTAGTTTCATCTAGGATCATTTTTGAAATGATTTTAGAATTTTATTTATCACCACTCTCATGAAATTGGAATCTTCAATGCCTTCCTCCCATAAAACTCTTTCAATCTATAGGGAAACTAGGCAGATGAAGCAAGGATAACCCTTAAATAATGAATAATTATCGGATTGGCTTCTAGCTTCCTTTGAGTCTTAGATATACATGGGAACATCCATACTTACTAAATAATCATGCACTAGAATGACACTTTTACTATGTGGTGATGTTGGCTTATCATTCGCCCAACTCCCTTGGCTTAGTACTCAATTTGAGAAATCGTGGAATCAATTTTAATTCGCCCTACTTCTGAGTATTGCACCACTCATAGGAAACATATAATAATATATAATATTATTATAATATTGTATATAACCTATATAACTCTATTATATAATATATATATATATTATATATATTATACATCAAATATATATTATATATTATATAATAGAGTTTTATAGGTTATCTATAATATGAAAGAGGTTATATATAACATGAGGCATGCACAAGGGCATTCCATAGGGTGGGAGAAGGCCATTTGAGGAGGCCATGAGGGCATTTGAGCTAAGGGCATAAGGGCACTCAAGCAAGGTAGAGTTGTGGGCACAAGAGAATTCGAGCAAGGCACAACACCGGGAAAGAGGGCATTCAAGTAGGGAAGCATTGGACACATCTCTTCAATATGGCATTAAGCTCAAAACAGGGTTACTTTGTTTGCTAATATTTTAAGAACTGGTTCATAAAACTTAACCCATGAATATAAGCTCAACCCAAAATCTCTTTTCTTTCTCAATCCTTTAACTTCCTCGAAGCCTCCCACCTATTTCCACGCAAGGGATTTATTCGTTTTACCTACAACGTGGTGAACCCTTACCCATGATTGTAAGCTCAAAACCATTTTATTTGTCTTACCTACAATGGGGTTAACCCTTACCAATGATTGTAAGCTCAAAACCCTTTTATTTGTCTTACCTGCAATGGGGTTAACCCTTACCCATGATTGTAAGTTTTCTACTTTTTGTATTGTGTGTTTCATGCCTTTTTCATCATAGAGGTCAAGTGTTAGGACTTGGTCCTACCCACATGCTCACTTGCTCTATAATTATTGTATGGAGCCTCACTATGACTTATGCTTATATGTCCATTTATTCACTAGACAAGGAGTATTTTTATTGCAAACAAACCCATTAGAAGGTTGTTGCATGTTACCCCGTGCATATGCAGATTATGTTACAATTGGGGTCTCAGGAACACATGCATATTTATATATGAAGAGCATTGTCTCATAAGATCTCAATCTAATGAATAAATTTTCTTTCTAATTCAGAGAATAAAGAAGCCTCAAAATTTGCTTATAACCTGCAAATTTTTTGACAGATTAAGCTCAAAATTGTTACCCATGACTATAAGCTCAAAACACTTATTCATCTTACCCGCAATAGGGTGAACCCTTACCCATGATTGTAAGCTCAAAACCCTTACCCATGACTGTAAGTTTGGATGGAACTTTTGTATGGTATTATTATGTAGTTCGAATGACACTTTTAGATGGTATTATTATACAATTTAGATGGCACTGTTGTTTGGTATTCTCATACAATTTAGATGGAAAAATCTATATGCACAGTTGTATTATCCTACTACAAATCTTTGATGGAATTTGCATATAGTCTTGGAATTGATTATTTAAATAGTTCATATGTATGTCTTCTCTAAGGATTATGGATTCTATAACAAATACATATGACCTCAATATAAATTTTGTTTTGGCTCTGTGATGGAAGTTGCATACAATATTGGCATCAATTTTTATACAGTTTGTATGGTATGTCTTCTTTGACAATTATGGATTTTATACCAAATCCATATGACCTTAGTATAAAGTTTTTTTTGGCTCTATGATAGAAGTTTGAATACAGTCTTGGCGTTAATTATTTATAGTTCATATGGTATGTCTTCTATGAGAATTATGGATTATATACCAAATACATATGAAATCAATATAAAGTTTATTTTGGGTTTGTGATGGAAGTTTGCATATAGTCCTAACATCGATTATTTATAAAGTTTGTATGGTATGTCTTCTTTGAGAATTATCACTTCTATACCAAATACATATGACCTCAATGTTCGAAGTTTTTATACATTCCTGGCATCAATATTCCCTTCCCACCATCCCAATAGAGTAATATGGACTATCCTTGGTGTTTCCCAAGCTGAGTGAGTAGGGGAATTTCATTGTATATTTAGGTCAAGCCAAGTGGGACATTGAAGGAATAGCCAATTGACTCCCTTCAGTTGAGAAACCTTTTGAAACCTCTCCCTTTGGTTGAGTGGCCTCTTGGCACCTCTCCCTTCTATTAAGCCCATTTATAATGAATGGATTAATGATTTCTTTTCACATGCGATGTGTCTATCTCATGATATGGTTATCAATGATGGTATAGCTCCATCCCTACTAAAAATATCGTATGGTATGTCTTCCTTGATAATTATTGCTTCTATACCATATAAATATGACCTCAATATAAATTTTGTTTGGCATGGCATCGACTTACTGTATAGAAGTATTTAATTTATGATTTGGTTAATGGCATCAAAACCTTGTATTTTATCAATATCACATTCTTTCTAATATACATATGTTGAGATATTATTATCATCAACCTTAAATTGAAGCCCTAAGGAGGATTGGAATCTTAATTCAAACATTCAAATGACAGAGATCTCCTACACAAGCCTCTTCTATGAATCATATGAAATGATGGCAGCTCTAAAGGACATATGAAAAATGACCGTAAGAAACCTTGTATCAGTAATCTTAGGGTTGGAAGCTAATGATATTTTTGACATATGATAGTGATCTTCGAGAAAATAAGAAAGCAGTCTATGTCGTTGTCATCGTGACAGTGACATAGACAATCAATCCTATGCATGCAATATGGTCTTTAATGCAGTAATCCATATGTTCATCAGTGATTTAGAACACCTATGTCTCTACATGATGATAATAGTAATGCAATTATCCTTATGTCAATGGCCTCATTGAAACAAGGATCTTAATGTATCAATTTCACACCAATTCCTATATAATGCATGAAAATCAAGATTAACCATTTATTTATTGATGGAAATATGTGAAATACGAGATCATTGTGAAACAATTTCTGTTAATGTAAACAAAACATATAAATCACCAATGTTATTCCTTTGATATTTCTTCATTTATGGCACAATTTCCTCCTTCCTGGTCCTCAAATAATCAACTAGCCTATGTTCACTCACAAGCACTAGTTTCCCCTTCATGGTGAGTGAGTGGCCTCGCTCACCATGGCACAAGTATCTATATTGAGACTAATATTGATGCTTCATGGGATGGAGTATCAACTTGTATCATGCTTTATTGTAATAATCATTGAATGTCATAATATTGCTATGAGGTTCTATTCAAATTTTGGAAATCTATAAGGCTTGTACATTTCCACTATTTTCACGACTCTCTACTTTCAAGTGGTACAGTAATTCTAGGTTAATCAACATAGGTTTAATGAAGGTACTTTATTGTCCTCAATCCATATACAAAATATATTACAAACATTCCTTCACAGGTATGGGGTCCTGTAGATTTTTCAAATTCTCTATTTTCTTAGTTTGATCGATATTAGAAGTCTCATGCTCATAACACACACACACACGGGCATACACATATACACCAATATTTATCCAATATTAATTATTACGATATATGCATCATACATAACTCTCATTAAAATATCATTTTTATCATTACATATTTTATTCATGAGTTAGAATATCACATTTCACTTTTTAGTGATGTTTTCATTCATGCCTCATTGATATGCATACTAATTTATTCCACATTATATGATTGATTCTATATTAATAATGAATATGTAAACAATATTCATTCTGTATGATAGGTAAACATTATCAAAATAAACTACAATTACTTTCACATAATTAACATGAAACATTAATCGTTATTATAAAAGCAGAGTCGTGACATATCCTTGTTTATTCCATGTTCTATAACCAATTCACCTTAAATAATATATAAACAATATCCATTATAAATTACAAGTCAACAATATCATAATAAATAACGATATCTTTCAAACATAATGTCTAAACAAAATCATTGATCAATAATTAAAATAGCTTAGAGTAAATTCATTTTCATGCCTTTAAATACCTCCATACCAATGAAGGCCAAGAATCCTTTAGAAATTAAATTACCATTTAATAAGAAATAATTTCCAATCACTAGTCCTTACCAATGCTTATTCTTCTTTTAAAATAAATAGTGTTTCTCAAGGACACGTCTTTGGCCCTGAGAAATTAGATGGAAATTTTTCTTAATATATATGCCAAATACCTCTTATTTGGTTCATGTGTCATGGAAATAAGTTGTAAGCACATGAGTCAAAATGTAGTGAACAAAGATGTGTGATGGGCTATGCAATGATGAAGAGAGAAATAACACAATAATTGTTATTATTAATGTAAGACTTTTCTAAACAAAAAATAATTTTATTTTCTCTCTTGATACAAGAGCCCAATTAAGTCTATTACATCATGAGATAAACTTTGACTCAAGACAAAAAACCCTAGAGCACTCAAGGGGTGCTTAGAGCTAGGAACCAAAACTTTGAGCATGAAACCCATGCTTTAATAAATAAATTTTATTTTATAATAATTTTTCTTTTATTAAGTACATAAGAGATACATCATGTCATGAGCCAAATACAATTATGAATACCAATAATAGTTACAACTTCCAATAGGAACTTTGGATGTTTCATACCTTCAATGTCTTCTAGGGAAGATTGCTCCTCAACTAAACTTGTCTCTCTTCCTTTTGTACTTCACATTTCTTCTTATCTGCAGACTTGCCTTGAAAAAGTCATGAGGGCTTCACTAGGGGAGAAATACCATACCACGTGCATTCATATTGGGGGATATATATTGAGGAAAAAGCGACATAATATATATAGCATATAATAGGGGGTAAAGGGTTTTTATATTGACAATTATAAAAAATGGAGCTCAAAGTTAATGAAAAAATATAAATGGGTATACAAAATATTAATGAAAAATGGATACCTACAATATCTAGTAAAATTAGGGGTTTTTTTAAATTGGTAAGGTGTATTGGGTTCATATTGGCAGGGGGTTAAATAATGTGGTTTTCAGAGGTATTTTCCAATATGTATTCAAATTAGGGGTATTATTTAGTATGTCACGAATGTCTGTGATATGTCAATATTTACTTGAGTGAAGCCCCTGTTAGAGCCTAGATTTACCTCAGGCTGAAAAGGTAAGCTTCTAGGTCCACATCAAACCATGCTCAACCTCGTAGCTAGCCCTACGAGGATAGGAGAGGGCTCTCTCCGGGTCAATCTCAGCAAAGGATAATCAATGGGGCTTGAGATGACTGAAATAAAAACTAATTTTAGGCTAGGTATGAAATGCAAGGATTTGACTTGATTTTTTGGGGGTTTTGTTGGAAAAAGGGAAAGGCAAATTTGGGTCCGGGGATGAGGCCAAATTTTTGCAGAGTTGCAGTTGGAGCAAGGTAGGGAGTAGTTTTGATGCTTTAGATGAAATGAATGGATAGAAAAGGCTGCTGAGGAGCTGAAGAGGGCAAGAGGCTGCAAGAATCCTCTCCAAACAAAAGAAAATATGTAAAACTAAACAAAGTTTAAGGTAGAGCACCATAAGCTAATGAATTCTACCTTTGTCACTCAATTTGTTTAGTTTCAGAAGCAAAGAGAAGGGAAATGACATACATAAAACATCAATGAACTTACAATTACATGAAGAAAAAAACTGTCAAAACACAGAGCCACATGGATCCCAACAAGTGCTGCAAAACCCTGGTCTTTCCTTTGCCAAAAATGCAGAAATCAAATGTACAATGAAGTGCCAAGCAATCCCAAATGTCCAACCCTGAAAATGACTCAAAAGATACATGATATAGACCATCCTAACCCATTCCCATGCCTCCATGGGTCGGCCTCATCATTCTAGGAGCTGTTTCAACCAATTCTAAACAAGGCACTGAAATCTAGGCAATCAAACAACTTGCCTCTTTATGGAAGGAAACTGATTCATTCATTGAATTTTCACTTTTTAGTGAATGAATCCTCTAGAACAAGTAAATATGTGCCAAAATTACCTCATGGTTATGAAATTACGTCATGGTACATCAAGGGTTACATGAAAAAGTGAAACTAGTCAAAATTGGGTGAATTTATGAGCTGAAGAATGAAAAATAGGCCAAAATTCTCTATGCACCACGCCCAAAATCACTATGCGTAGCAAAACTTTGGAGCTGATTTTGAGGCCCTTCCTGAAGTCAAAATTGAGCTCATGATAGCTCATGGGAAAGCCCTGCCTGTCTACTTTCCAACGCAAGTTGAATTTCTAGATTTGGTGTCCATTGTCCCCTCCAAATATCCAATCTCCCAAGACTGCTTCCTGTGTGTCAAAATAGGGGTAGTGAGGTCATTTTCGAGTGCTTTTTGATCTTTTGAGGGCCCAAAACCTGCCCAAATTTCTTGGCCATGAACAAGAAACCATAAGTTTTCATGACAAATCCAAAAATGCAAAGTTTTTGTAATTTGGAGCTCCCTAGCAAAAGCGAGCACCACATGGCGTAGCGCATAGGGAGGAAAACCCTATGTTAAAAAAATTTGTGCGTAGTGCCTTTTTGCAGACCCGTTTTGAGGACCATCCCGTGGTCCAAATGGGGCAAAGATTAGCACGTTGGAAATCTTATTGAGTCTAATTTCTAACCCAACTTGAATTTTTCAATTTGGAGTTCATTTACCATGTCAAAAGATAAATCTCCCAAGACTAGTCAAAATGTGCCAAATAAGGCTACCTCAGGGCAGAGTGTTGTTGCAGTCAACCTTTGAAGGTCTCCCTCAACTCCAAATTGAGCTCATGATAGCTCACTGGAAATATTACTATGTCTACTTATCATTTGACTCAACAAGAAAGTCATTTGACCAACCAAGCTAGGAGAAAACTTGAGTTTCCCAAGGTCACTTCAGAGGTGCATCAATTCTCCCGAGGTGATTGTATTTTTGAAATTTCTCTAAAACCATGACACCTGTGTAAATAATGGTACGTTCTGCTGAATGGTGAAATGAAGGTCTTGGGACAACCATTAGGGTTTGGGAATTTTAATTATGAGACTAGGGTTTGGTGCATTTGGGATTTTGGGAAAGGGAACTTGGGATTAGGGTTATGTGAATTTGGGGAATAAGGAGAAAAAGGAAAATATGCAATAAGGGAGTGATGAGCAAAACAGCCAAATACAAAACCCTAGTAGCAATCACCTTTGCAAATTTTGAAGAGATAGGGTTTGCTTTCCTTAATACACTTGACCATGCAACAAACACCATCAAATTTAGATGAAAAGCAGTGACAGAAGGTTAAGCTACTTGAACGAGCGATAATCCACAAGTTTCGGGCGATTGGGAGCAAGATTCAGCTGTATGTGCCACGCAACATGCCCAATGCATCATGACAATGCAATTTTACATTGCGTAAAACTGCCCGATGCGCTGCGCACGCCATGTGCGTCGTGACACTCAGCCTATGCACCGCACTCTGCAACTGCAACACATTTTCGGCCTTCAACGTGATTTCTTCACTCCTCCATGATTTGTCTTGGTTTCACTGATGTATCTTGGCATGAATTTCGGCTATTGGAACACAAACATATCTCTTATGACAGGGATTTTGATTTTTGATTTGGGCATACCCACTTTTGCAATTTTTTAAACCTTTGACACTTCACTCTAACTCTATTTGGCTTCCTTTATGATTTTCAAACTGATGATGAACTTATTTTTCGGCTTTGCAGGAATAGATGGCTAGAATTTCGACAAAGGTGACCAGGGCTGCGCTTGGAGATTTTAACAACTGAAAAAACTTTGGAAAATTACATGATATTTATTACAAAGGACAAAATGACAATTTTCTTCAAAACAAAGTTTTGAAGAAAAGTCATGATCAAAGATTGCGATGATGAAACTTACGACGAAAAATTCTTTGGAAACGTCCCTCATGCGTCTGCTAGTATTATTTGACACTTTGAAGACTAAATTTGTGAAACCCTAGACCTAAGACTCTTTGCTAACCGAAAGACTCTCCATGATTGTAAATGACTGTAAAACGGATACAAACAAACACAAACCAGCAGATACATAATCATGAGGGACATGAGTAAAAAGACCCTTCCTACTATCAGATGATGGCATGCCCCTAACGGAATGCAGATGAATGGACTGAATGAGACGCCTAAAAATGAAATGCAATAAGTGAAATGATCTCTGACGGAGGGATGAACAAACCGACTCTAACATTGGCTCCAATGGGGATGGTGGCTCCTTGGAGGTGCCAAGAACTGCAGATCTTTGGGAGAGCAGACAGTGCCTTCATCCATTGGGAAATGGAGTCAAAACACCAAAACTGACATCATGCAAGCTGACTCTGACTCAAGACTAAAGCTGAAAACCATAAGAAAACCAAACATGACTAAATCATAACTAACAAACTGGAAAGATGCTCATATTTGAGCTTATTCATCAAACCTACTCTAACTGTTCTTTTCACCACTCGATCAAGTGAAATGGAACAACCAATGCAACCAAGTAAGTATTCCAACTGGTATTTGATTTCTTCCCAAATGCTTTCTTATGAACAACAAGAGAGAACTGCTGAAAGGCAACTCCCGTGAAAGCTTGGGATCAAGTTGACTGCTGATAAACTTGCAAAGCATGAATTGACTAGATAACTTTAAGAATACTGTGAAAGGATCTTCATAAACATCGCTATTGATTTGCATTAACACCTTATTGCTCTGGTCCAAGTAATCTTCATAGCTGGATATTAAGATTTTCCTCGCATCTGTGTTGTCTTTCTCTGATGATTGCAGTAGACTGTTAAAAGGGTCCTGAATTTCGTGAATAACCAAACTCTGTTGCTGATTGCAAACAAAACAAAAGTCTCCTTTATCAATCTCCTCATATGACTGCAAACCTTGGTATGGACTATGCAATGAACAATCTGTTAAAAAAGACAATGAAGACAACTTTTGAATAAGATTATTATCAACATTCTTTTCTGGCACATGGTTAGCCAATGGGGAAATTTTTTTACAACAAACATCATCCAACACACGAGAAATAGGATCATCAAAAACTTGAGAAGATTGTTGTGATGTATCCATTAAAATTGTATGACATCCTACTGATTGTTCATCTTTTTCTTTAGAGATATTACGAAGATTCTGCTTTATAAATTGAAATGCTTCAAAGCAAAAGGAGACAGAATCCTCTTGCATCATTAGATCATGTATTTCAGATTCCATGCCTTCATCTATAATCTGACCTTCAATTGTGTTTGGTGGCTACAAATCTGGTGCTAGGGAGGGTTTTGTTTCCAAAATGATTTCATCAGTCGTTCCAGGGGAAGATTTCTCATTAACAACTTGCTCAAGAATTTCGCTATCTATCTCATCCTCCACATTAAAACTAAGAGATTGTTGATTTCCTACAGGCTGCTCATTTTAAGATTTACCATGCAATTTACCTTTCAAAAACTGAAATGATTCTAAACAAAATCGTACGGAATCATCTTGTATCATTTGATCACATGTGCCAGCTTCCATGTCTTCATCTACAACTTGACAAATAATGGCTTTCGGGGATTGCAAAGCTGAATATGAGAAGTCTGGAACAAGGTTTTCATTGCCCTCAAGATGGTCCAAATCAAGACTTGCTGACAATTGATTTAT
This sequence comes from Pinus taeda, assembly GCA_000404065.3. NCBI lineage: Eukaryota > Viridiplantae > Streptophyta > Pinopsida > Pinales > Pinaceae > Pinus > Pinus taeda. Next base: position 65,740 of record APFE030326961.1, on the reverse strand, counting down.
GATTGCATGAAAGTTGTCTCTGATGAACTGAAACGAATCAAAACAAAAAGGCAAAGATCCTTCACTTACTTCAAAATTTGCTTCACTATCCTCCTCACTGTCATAGCTGATATGTGATGGTTGAATATTGTATTGGAGCTGCTGAAAGTGAACTTCTTCCTCCCACAAACTAGCTGTTGATCTGTCTGCAAGATTAGCTTCTGTTTGGAGAACATAATCATCATCATACTGATCAAACTGAGGCAAATCGTCAATATAAAACACATCATCAAGCATACATGTCATATCAACAGATCTCTCTTCTCTAAGATGATATATAAAACAATCATTACTAGATCTATGACAATTGGGATCAAAAAGAAGATGTTTTGGATCAGCAACTTGTTCTTCTTCAATTAGCGAGCAATGGGCTTGAAAACTATACTCATTCCTTGTGGTGATCCTTTGCATCATCTCTTCTACTACACTTACCAAAATGTCAAACTTTACCTCTAGAGATGTTGATTCTTCGGATCTATGTTTTTTATCTCTTCTTCTTTCAACATTGCCCTTCAGATCAGCAGATGAGCCTCTACATTTACTGCACTGTTTTGCATCTCTTCAAGTGTTACAATATTCCTTTCTCTCAGCTAAAACTCCATTTCCGGATCAAAGGCACCTGGGTAGTGCAAGAGAGCAGATCTAGGAGAAGGCCTTATATTGACTGGCATTGAATAATAAACTTGGTTAAATCTAGTAGAAAACTATTGTACTGTCTCCCCTGGCATTCTTTTGAGCTGGTTATACTCTTCTACAATTAGGAAAGGGTTTTGTCTGACCACCCACCTGTCGAGGAAAACTTTGACGAACTACTAGAAATCTGAGATGCTCGCATCAGGTAGGGTTTTGAACCAACTCTTGACTTTGCCTTGCAAAGAAAGAGAAAAAAGCCTAATACTAACATCTTCTTCATCAACTTCAAAAGGTCAAGAAAGGACTCAAAATTCAATACATGTCTCTCAGCGGTGATATTTTCACGTTCACCATCAAATCTTGGTAGATATAGATCATGATTTTTAGGGAAAGCATGGGATATAGGAGGTAAAATCATAGGCTTGTATCGATCTGGAATTTTACAAGGTATAGAGGTATGTACAGAAGGTATAGAATCAGTCTTGGTCTCTCGGGGCTCATCAATTTGAAGATGGTCATCCCAAGATTCAGAAGAAGGGTCTTGATCAAGCTCAAAGGCATGCAAATCTTTGGTATTTACAGTCTTCAAAGGGAAGGAATCAAATGCAGGCCTGGGATATTTTCTCAAGCATAGTATACTTTGCAAAGCCTTCTTAACATTCTCAGGAAAAGAGAAGAAATAATTTAGAACGAAGAAGAAAATGTCTTGGACGAAATTCCAACTTGAATACCTGATCTTTCCATATTGTCCTTTCATGTTTTTGCTGGTTAGGTTCATCATCCAATGGAGTCCTTGGATTTGATCTCGAAAATGATTTGGAATCGCCAGGTGAATGATTTCAGCCTTGCTGTGTCTAATCGATGTTCACCATCAACAATCAGATCTAACTTGATACATGTTCTGGGGTGATCATTTAGATCAGATGTTCAGTTTATAAACTAGACCAGAGATTGACTGAAGCAACTTTCATCTACTTTCTCTAATGCAAAGCAAGAGCGTTTCAAAGGCTACCTGGCTAACTTCAGGCTCCATCTATAGTCTACAAAGCCAAACAATGAAGATAAACTTTCTCCCCAGTGGTTTCGCCACTATGTTAGAGCCTAGATTTACCTCAGGCTGAAAAGGTAAGCTTCTAGGTCCACATCAAACCACGCTCAGCCTCGTAGCTAGCCCTACGAGGACAGGAGAGGGCTCTCTCCGAGTCAAGCTCAGTAAAGGATAATTGATGGGGCTTGAGATGACTAAAATTACAACTAATTTTAGGCTAGGTATGAAATGCAAGGATTTGATTTAATTTTTTGGGGGTTTTGTTGGAAAAAGGGAAAGGCAAATTTGGGTCCGGGGATGAGGCCAAATTTTTGCAGAGTTGCAGTTGGAGCAAGGTAGGGAGTAGTTTTGATGCTTTAGATGAAATGAATGGATAGAAAAGGCTGCTGAGGAGCTGAAGAGGGCAAGAGGCTGCAAGAATCCTCTCCAAACAAAAGAAAATATGTAAAACTAAACAAAGTTTAAGGTAGAGCACCATAAGCTAATGAATTCTACCTTTGTCACTCAATTTGTTTAGTTTCAGAAGCAAAGAGAAGGGAAATGGCATACATAAAACACCAATGAACTTACAATTACATGAATAAAAACACCATCAGAAGATAGAGCCACATGGATCCCAACAAGTGCTGCAAAACCCTGATCTTTCCTTTGCCAAAAATGAAAAAATCAAATGTACAATGAAGTGCCAAGCAATCCCAAATGTCCAACCCTAAAAATGACTCAGAAGATACATTATATAGACCATCCTAACCCATTCCCATGCCTCTAGGAGTTGAGCTCATCATTCTAGGAGCTGTTTCAACCAATTCTAAACAAGGCACTGAAATCTAGGCAATCAAACAACTTGCCTCTATATGGAAGGAAACTGATTCATTCATTTAATTTTCACTTTTTAGTGAATGAATCCTCTAGAACAAGTAAATATGTACCAAAATTACATCATGGTTATGGAATTACATCATGGTAGATCAAGAGTTACATGAAAAAGTGAAACTAGTCAAAACTGGGCGAATTTCTGAGCTGAAGAGTGACAAATAGGCCAAAATTCTCTATGTGCCATGCCCAAAATCTCTATGCGTAGCACAACTTTGGAGCTGTTTTTAAGGCCCTTCACAAAGTCCAAATTGAGCACATGATAGCTAATTGGAAAGCCTGCCTGTCTTCGTTCCAACCCAAGTGAAATTTCTGGATTTGGTGTCTATTTTCCCCTCCAAATATCTAATCGCCCAAGACTGCTTCCTATGTGTCAAAATAGGGGCAGTGAGGTCATTTTTGAGTGTTTTTTGATCTTTTGAGGGCCCAAAACCTGCCCAAATTTCCTGGCCATGAACAAGAAACCACAAGTTTTCATGCCAAATCTAGAAATGCAATTTTTTTGTAATTTGGAGCTCCCTAGTAAAAGCGAGCGCCACGTGGCGCGACGCATAGGGAGGAAAACCCTGTATTAAACATTTATGTGCGTAGCACCTTGTTGTAGACCAGTTTTGAGGCCCTCCCCTTGGCCCACAATGGGCGCGGGATAGCTCGTTGGAAAGAGTATTGAGTCTAATTTCCAGCCCAACTTGAATTTTTCAATTTTTAGTTCATTTACCCTGTCAAAAGTCAAATCTCCCAATACTAGTTAAAATGTGCCAAATGAGGCTGCCTCAGGGCATAGTGTTGTTACAGTCAACTTTGGAAGGTCTTCCTCAACTCAAAATTGAGCTCATGATAGCTAATTGGAAAGCTCTTTGTGTCTACTTATCAGTTGACTCAACAAGAAAGTCATTTGACCAACCACGCTAGGAGAAAACTTGAGTTTCCCAAGGTAACTTCATAGATGCATCAATTCTCCCAAGGCAATTGCATTTTTGACATTTCTCTAAAACCATGACACCTGTGTAAAAAGTGAATCAGGTTTTTCTTCCTTGGTCTAATTTGGACAAAAACCCCTCTCAATCTTTCCAAATTCATCTTTCCTTGCTTAGAAGCATCATTTGAGTAAAACCTATCCCGATGTGTGGAACAAGGGATTTGTCAAATGAAGTGAAATGAAGGGGATAAAGGGCTTCTAAATTCATGAGAAAATTTTTGGAAGTAGGGAGGGATGTTAGGAAATAGAGGAAAGTGGAATTTAAAAGATTGAGTGAGGGGAAGGGTCTGAAAGGGCAAAACACTGGCCTAGCCTACAAAATAGGGTTTGTAGCAAGAAACAAGGGTTTGTGCAAAAATGAGGAATTTGGGGGATGTCAGTGATGGGAAGTGTTTAGTAAGGTACATTAAAGATAGGGGAAGGTGAATGAACATCGAGATACAAGTTTTGCTGATGATTTCCAAGAGAAATTTCCTTCAAAACCCTAGGAGAGGGAAATGACCTTACCTAGGCACAATTGAAGCATGAACAAGGCATAAAATAACCCAGTGGAACTTGGTACGATGATGAAAACCCTCTGAATGATGGTACGTTATGCCGAATGGTGACATGAAGCTCTTGGGACAACCATTAGGGTTTGGGAATTTTAAGTATGAGACTAGGGTTTGGTGCATTTGGGATTTTGGGAAAGGGAACATGGGATTAGGGGTATGTGAATTTGGGGAATAAGGAGAGCAAGGAAAATATGCAATAAGGGAGTGATGAGCAAAACAGCCAAATACAAAACCCTAGTAGAAATCGCCTTTGCAAATTTTGAAGAGATAGGGTTTGATTTCCTTAACACACTTCACCATGCAACAAACACCATCAAATTTAGATGAAAATCAGTGATAGAAGGTTAAGCTACTTGAACGAGTAGTTTCGGGCGATTGGGAGCAAGCTTTGGCAAGTTTCGAGCTTCTCAGCTGTATGCACCGCACAACATGCCCAATGCGCTGCGCCTCATCAATGCGCCGCGACAATGCATTTTAACACTGTGGAAAACTGCTCGATGCGCCGCGCATGCCATGTGCACCGCGACAGTCAGCCTATGCGCCGCACTCTGCAATTGCAACACATTTTCGGCCTTCAATGTGATTTTTTCACTCCTCCATGATTTGTCTTGGTTTCACTGATGTATCTTGGCGTGAATTTGGACTATTGGAACACAAACATATCTCTTATGACAAGGATTTTGATTTTTGATTTGGGCATACCCACGTTTGCAATTTTTTAAACCTTTGACACTTCACTCTAACTCTATTTGGCTTCCTTTATGATTTTTGGACTAATGATGAACTTTTTTGTCGGCTTTGTAGGAATAGATGGCTAGAATTTCGACAAAGGTGACCAGGGCTGCGCTTGGAGATTTTAACAACTGAAAAAACTTTGGAAAATTACATGATATTTATTACAAAGGACAAAATGACAATTTTCCTCAAAACAAAGTTTTGAAGAAAAGTCATGATCAAAGATTGCGATGATGAAACTTGCAATGAAAACTTATTTGGAAACGTCCCTCATGCATTTGCTGGTATTATTTGACATTTTGAAGACTAAATTTGCGAAACCCTAGACCTGAGACTCTTTGCTAACCAAAATACCATCCATGACTGTAAATGACTGTAAAACATATACAAACAAACACAAACCAGCAGATACATAATCATGAGGGACATGAGTAAAAAGACACTTCCTACCATCAGATGATGGCATGCCCCTAACAGAATGCAGATGAATTGACTGAATGAGACACCTAAAAATGAAATGCAATAAGTGAAATGATCTCCGACGGAGGGATGAACAGACCGACTCTAACAGCCCCCATGAATTAAGTGCATGTGTGATGTCTCTCAAAGGATATTGAATATCTACTTTATATAACCTTCCAAGGGATCTTTAAGCCCAATGTGAGCACTATAAACTTTTCTCCAAAATAAAAAAACAATTTTCTTTCTTTGATACAAGTGCCTAAATGGATCTTTACATAATTACAATGACCTTTTAACTCAAGACAATCCTATAATAATGCAAGGGATGTCTGACATATTAACCAAAGACTCAAGCATGAAACCCATGCTTTATAAAAGAAATTCCTTTTACATTTTTCTTTCTTAGTTTGATCAATATATGATAATTACATCATGACATGAGACAAATGACAATTATGAAGACCAAAACTAGTTATATTTCCCAATAGATAGAAGCATGTTGATTCAACTGAGCCATAGGAGCAATACCAATTTTGTTTCCATTTTGAATTTCTCTCTCAGTTTTGGACAAAGTTTCATTTAATACACAATGACAATAAGAGAACTATGTTCATGATATATGTTTCATAATGAGATTGTCTAGTCCTCCAAGTGCAGCGAAACAAGATCTCTTCAATAGAATGGCTCTTCTATCCTTTCATGCTAACTAAGGAAACCTACAACAACTCTTGCAATTTTGGACCTGAGGAAACCCTAAAAATCATAGGGTATTTGCATGTGTGAACATTAGAAGACAAATTACAAACTTTCGAAATCTTGATGTCTCTCTCAATATCTTGAAAGTTTTTAGATATTACTTGAATATTTTAAATGCAGAGAACTTCCTTGTAACTCACTTGTACTATTATAATGTTCTATTATGTTGAAAAAATGTTTACATAGAGGAGCTACCACCTAGTAGCTGGAAGACTCGACTACTAAGACAATTTGTTAGAAACATCAGTTGGAAAGACTCTTCTCTCATGAATCTAAAAACAACCATTTGCTGGCAGCCACCATAACCAATGAGCCTCACCTAACTCTACTAGACTCTAGAGAAATTCCTTCATGTACTAATATTTTTGCTAGAAGGCCCCTACCTTATCTACAACTATATGTTATGAAACCTCTACACCTTCACCACCTCCATGCAAACCATGTTTCATGCATTTTCAAACTAGGCTCTCAAACCTGCTCAACATGAGTAGCCCAACAACCTCACTAATATGAATAAGAAATCTAATAAAGCACCCAATTCAACATAGCTACAAATATAAAATATGTTAGACAAAAAATTGTAGCACACTATCACACTCACACTCATCAATCAATCAACAACACACTCTCACACAACTATATGTCAAATTAACCTCAATAATTTCCAAACCAATACCACGGGAAAATACCATGGTTATGCCAATACCCAGGACACATATACAATGGTAATATCCAAACCAATACCACAAGAAAATACCATGGTTATGCCAAGACACCTATATCATGGTAATCTCCAAACCAATAGCACAGGAAAATACCATGGTTATGTCAATACCCACAATACTTGTACCATGGTAATACCAAAACCAAGATCACCTGTACCAAAGTAATAACTTCTCCAAATACATAAGTCTTATACCATCACAATTATCTAAGCACCCTTCATCTAAGAACCAACATAATCATAACATCTATGCATTTGTCAGAACCATACACACACAAGCCATCTACAATACATTTGTCGACAATACATGCCCATGTTGAAATTAATGGCAACCATCAATCACTGCAACACAACAAAAGCATCATCAATGTACCTAAAAGACACGCATCAACACATAGGCTATCAAGTTGACATAAATTCCAACCATCAACTCATCATCAATACCAACAACTTCCAGGTATTTAAGAAGTGTTTTAAATATTAAGTACAACCTAAATGAAATTAACATATAGTCTATGATTACTTTAAAATAACGATAATATTATTTTTCAGGAAATGATGCATTTTATAGGAATTTTTATGACATAACCTTGGAAATATTTGGGCCAACCATTTGCACAAAATGGAAATCCCAAAGTTCCAAGTTAAAAGATGAACTTATTAACAGGACAATTCACTTGTTTGGTGATGATACCTTCAACAAATATGGAGTTACCTCAAATAAATTCCTAAATTTAAATTATTTGTGAGATCAATAGAGGTGTCAATTGGAAAGGGGCAAGTCACATGAGCACCCTCTATTGATTCTAGAGATGGGTTGGAGAGCGCTCATGGAAGATGCACACGAGAAGGAACTTCGAAATGTTGGGAAGACTCCACCTAGACTAGGAAGGTATGAGACACTTTTAATAATATAATTATGATGCTTTATCATCATTGCAACATCTAATTAAGTTTTTTAATGTTTTAAATATAGGCTCCTAGATACTTCCAAAGCCACAAAGGCTAGAATAGCCAAACATGGGCAACAACATCTTCACCCGAGTGGTTACTCGAAACTGGCCACAAAATTATAAGTATATAAAAAATAATTTGCATCCAAATTACAAATTGTTAACAATTTTAATTTAATATCATAGAAGAAGAAAAAAATCATGTTTTAATGCAAAATTTAAGGCAACACAATTCAAAGAGTGTTGGGATGGGGTCCCCTAGGTCTAAGTTTGGTCTAAATGTCGAGTCATTTTTGATGTAATATTGTAAAGTCTCTGTGTTTTGAGGAGCGAAGCGTGAATAGCACAAAATGTTAAGAATCAAAGGGTATTTTAGGTACTTTAAAGCCCCTTAAGTTTTCAAGGGATGGGCTATTGTCAACTCAATCTATTGTGTAAATTAAGACATGTATTTTACTATCAATCCAATTTGGTAATCTTAGAAGCAAACCACAATTTATGGATTTTTGGATAAGAAACTAATATAGAAAGTAGTTATGAGAACAAAAGTGCATATTACAAATATAAATAATTCTACATAAATAAGAATGGAAATACATATTATAAATCTAAATCATTCCTCACAACTTAAGCAAAAATATCTAAGTTTATTTCATAAAAGCATGCATTATTGGTCAATGAAATTAGACTATTTTAGAAAAATGAGGAAGAGGCACTTTCAAAGAGACGTGGTTGTCCTCCCTCAACAATTCTATAATGACATTGTCAATATCTAAGTAAGCATAAAATAATGTAATGAGAGAATACGAACTTAATCTAAGAAAACTTGAAAGAAGTGAATCTTGTTTAGTCTTAGTCCTAGCTCACGAAGAAGAGGCTCTTTTAAAGATACATGTTTTTCCTTCCACATTGAAGAATCACTAAAAGGAAGCAATATTCACTTAACACATTACATAAAATGAATTCACATTAAAGTTATTTACAAATATTTGCAACAAATGAATATAATAAATATGGAGAATTAAACTAGCATATGCACAAATATAAACATGATACAACAAAGTGTACTTAACTTGGTATGGGGGCCGTCCAACCTTGTTGGTGCACTACTAAAATACTCATCTACAACAACCCATTCACTCCAACAAACAGAAAGAAATCATGAAACAAAAGCTTTGTCTTCAATTATCTCGAAATAATAAGTTTTTCTACATAACTCTAACTATGAATGCCTCTCTTTAAATAGGTAAAATGATAACCATATAAGCTAAAAATTCTGAAACAACCATAATTAATGGTATCCCACTTCATCAGGTTGAAGCCATCCATTAGTTACAAGAAATATGGAAAAATTCCAAAAATTCCTAAAACTGCCCCTTTTTAACAGGGATTTCTGGGTGACAAGTCAAGTTTGACCAGTGTTGACTAGGCCTATATGTTTTCATTTTAACCGAGCCAATAGATGTTCATCCATGATTTGTTCCTAATATTTCCAAATATTTATTCAGCTCGATCCCAAGTGTTCTGCATATATCACTTTAATGGAGCTTTTACGAGAATTTCCAGTTCTATCCAAAACTACTCTTAAAATCAAATTTTTGCAAAAATATCTAAAAATTGAAAAACTTAATTTATTTACCTGAATATGCATAAAAAGGTAAAAATAAGGCATATATGGATGATTTAAGGTGGAAGATCATGGAATTTAAGTGGATTTTTAATAAGCAAAATTGATCAAAATCGAGGGCCAACATCTCCCCCTTGCTGATCTCCAAGCACGTCCTCATGCTTGCTTTCTTCTCTTTGATATTCTGAGTGCTGATGTACCTACTATCCTTGGTCCTAAAGGCCTCTTTTTGTGCTTCCTGTAGAAGAAAATCAATACCTTCATATTTCCCTTCCTTGTAGATGGTAGCCATCACCTTCTGTCTCTCATATTTGTATTCCATGTGTTATTTTCATTGAGCCACCTATAATCTTGTTTAGAGATCAGAATGTTCTTTGTTTCAAGCCTATCAATTTTCTTGTTCAGTTTTTCATTTTCTTTTATGAGATTTTTATTGCTTTGTTTGTACATCTTATTCTCTTTCTTCAAATGCCTTTCCAAAATCTTGTTGACTTCCAACTCCCTTGTAAACTCTTTTGTCTTCTTGATGTGTTCTTCTTGTTGTAGCTCTTTTTCTTCTCTTACAATCTCCTTCGCAAATGAATGTGATGAATTATCTCCTGTCCATGCATACTAAAAGTAAGAATCCTTTTCCAAATGCTCTTCTTGAAATTCTCTTTCCATTCTTTGTAACATATCATTAACTTCTTTTGATACTGTTGGAGGTTCAACAATTTCTACCTCTTGGTCTTTTTCATTTTCACTTGGATCTTCTTTCATTTTCTTCCTAGGCCTTCTCGGAACAGATAGGAAATATCTTTCTTTCGCAACCATGCCATTGTCCTGTTTCTTCTTAGAATGGGTCGTAGGATACATAGGAGAGTTCATAATGCTTCTGGTAACATGCATTTGTTCAAAATTTTCTTTTGTTGTTTTCTCCTCAATATGATGCTGAACGAAAAATTCTTTCCAAATCAATTCCTTGCTTCTCACCTAATGTTCTACAAGTATTTTAATGAGCCCTTGATGATAAATACATGCCTCTTTCACTTTAGTTTTATTTTTAACACCCTCTATCATTTTGATCAATCTTCTTGAGAAGAAATAGGGTAGATTAATCTTGGATTCTCCCTTCATGTGTTGAAGTAGCCTAATGTGGTAAAGATAAACTAGGTTGTGCCTACTATCACAAGTGAAGTATCTTTGAAGGATTAGAATTAATTCGGACCAAGGCTACCTAAACCAGTCCTTTTGAATTCCTTTTGATATATCAAAGTATCCTTTTATCTGTCTTTCTAAGAAGAACGTCCAACCTTTCTCTTTGAAATGTAATCCCTTGTGGTATTTTTCTACTGTTATGGGAAGATCTAGAGTTTGGGAAAGAAATTATGGGTTAAGTGTTATGGAGAGGTCACACACTTTTGTTTTTACATGTTCATAATTATTTATGAATTATTGTGTAATCTTCTTATTATGCCCATTAAACTTTTGAAGAAACCCTATCAATCCTACCTGATACAATTTTTCTATGCTTTCTTTCCCCCAGTTCTCTAAATTGAATTCATTTGGCTCAATTTTGGTTGCCATGTGATCTACATACCAATTAATGTATCCTTGGATAGTTAAAATCTTCATCATAAACAAAAATACATGTATATATATACCTCTATCTTCTTATTCATGAAATTTTGATTCATGGATAATTATCATGGCAAATAAGCTTACCTAATCTTTGAAGTTCCTTGTGTTATCACTCAGGTTGTTCCCTGGCTCCAGGAGGGAATACGGCCGAGGTAACCACTAACCAATCTTTCAGCTACAGATCCTAGCCAATCTGCAACCAGAGAGGGCCCTCTCTTTGTGATTTAGATTTGTTTGTTTATATATTAGGCTAGTTATGAGACACAAGTTTTGTTTAGTGTTTGGAAGATGACATTCAATAGAACAAGGCAGTAAGTTGAGAGAAGTTCATATCATTGGGATGATGGAGTCTAATTTAGTAAATTTCTGGTTGTAGTTTCTTTGGGAATGGAAGATTGCAGAGCAGGATAGTTCAACACAGAACAATATTTCAATCTAAAAGTAAGATGGGATGGAGTTAAGGAATGAAAGGAAGTCAAGAATCTTTCATTATGTTAACAGAGGGAAATTGTATAAATAGTAACAGGGAGCAATTAAGAATTCCTTGCTCATGTTTAATATGTAAGAACCAATGAGACAAGAGCACTTAAGAATTCTTGTCTATGATGGTCCTGTAGAAAACATAGAAAACTACAGGAACTGAACACAGAGTACAGATAGTAAATTCTACATTATCCTTTTTTCCTGTAACTTAAAATATGGTACTGATATGATAAATAAATAACAAATACAGTAAATCAAGAGTAAGGGAAACTTATTGATCCATGCATCAACACAAGAATTCTGCAACACATCCTTTAGCCATTGAATCCGCAACTAGCAAATTCACCAACACAGCATCCAGCAATTTTATTTCAGAAGAGTTCTCAAAATTTACAGAGCAGGTCTAGAATGATATTCATCAGCCAACAACAATACATCTCTTTTGCGAGTATTTATAGAAGTTTACAAAATATCTCGTAGGGAAATATCTGGACATAAATTTATCCATCTACTCTAACAGAAGCAATAACTAATGTGGAAAAAAACCGCGCAGCAATAACTGAGGAAATAAATAGGTTGTACTGGCTGTTGTAGGTGTCCTGCTTGTAGTTGACCTTTTGACTCTGATAGTCAGTTGATGACCGCTTTCCTGATGTGCTCTCCTGTTGTGTTGTCTTTTGCCACCTATTTCTGAGCCTGTTTTACCTTTTGGTGTGAATCTTCTTCCTTAGCTGATTTGATTTCTCTAGATATCACCTTTTAATTTGTAATACTAAAAATTTTTACAAAAAAGGAGAGCTGAACTTATTTTGGTAAAACCTCTAGCATGCTCTGCCACCACTGATCCATTGGTAATTGATGCTTTCTCATTTTGATCAGTGTCTCATCAGCTTCAGTGTACCTGTAATAGTTTGGCTGGAAATAAAAAAGATGTGCCACCTCATGCTCAATGAAGAACAAACCTTCCAGTTTATCATACAAACTTTGCCCTGTGGGAGGGACTGTCTCTTTTGTGCTACTTGATGAAGCTGTAATCTGATTTTTCACATAGGTATTTAGCCTATGAGCATATTGTTCTTGCTTTAATAGTTTCCCATTGCTAGTAACCAAGCTAGGCAAACCTTTGCATTGTAACATTGAAAATTTATGTCTGAAGGCTTCAACCTCTGCCTGCATTTCCTGGCATTTCCTTTCCACTGTCTGAACAAAATTTCTCATAGTTAGTACCTTCTTGACTCTTAAAATAGTCTCTATGTTGTTGTGAATTTCCAAAGATGCTAGTTGTTCACTGGTATGAGTGTTCAAGAAGTGAATCATTTGATTGGCTTGCTCAGGTTTATTGGCCAATAATACCATGGCCTTTTGAGTTTCATACTGAGCCAATCCTATCAACTCTATCTGATAAAAAATGGTTTGTATTGTTGTCCACTGATCAGCAATAACTTGGCTGATTTTGTCCCACAAAATAGTTTTTATTTCTGTTAGGGTTCCGTGGAGAGTGAGGTCCTTCTCCAAGGCCTTTATTTTGTTCTCTAGGGCCTTTACTTCCCTGGTCTTCTCTGCAACGGTCATCTTTGATTTGTCATAACTAACCTCAATTTTGGCTAGTTTTTCCTTGGTCTCCTTGAGCTCTGCCATCTGGGTCTCCAAGGCCTTTATCTCTTTCATCATTTCCTCCATGCTTAAACTGGCCTCTTGCAATGCACTTGTTGTAGCTGCTGTTGAAGTTGAGGCACCTGCTGCTGAAGCTGAACCCAGGGGAGGCGCTGTTGTAGTGATTGCTAGAGGAGGAGCTATGATAATTGGAGTTGTTTGGGATGGTTGAGAGGCCAACTCTGTCTGTTTTCCTTGTAGAGCCTCTTCCAATGCTTTTTCTGTGTCCAACAGTCTTTGGTTCATCCTCATGAGCAAGCTGACCACATCCTCTTCTTCCTTTTGTTGTGCTACCTCTATAGTTTGAGGATATATGGTCGCTGGTAGCTTCAATTGTCTTCTCAGAGCTGCTATGTCCTCCTCCTTTTTCCTTATTAAGGCCTGAGCGCCTTTGGGATCCTTGGGATTATGTCCCAACTCTATAATGATTTCTTCCAAGGATTTTATCCTATTATCCTTGGCCAAAGAGGAGGCTTTCTCTAGCTCTAGTTGGGCAGAAGTATTATACAATGAATTTTGTAATCATTGGGCCATTAGAGCTTTATCTGCTAAATTGGAGTATACCATTTCTCCAGCCTGTTTATGCAACTCAATCTAGTCTATTGGATGGATGTCTTTGGAAAGAACTTCCAGATTGGTTCTGATATAATCTGCAGCTTACTGTGGCTGCTGTACAGTGGGTCTGAAGTGACTAAGAGTCATCTTCCCTGCTTGCATGTCATAGGCTGCCATCAACCTTTGTTGATTTGTAGGAGCCATTCTTAACAATTGATTGTAAAGCTTAAACCTCACTGGTTCGTTTCTAGCTTTAATTTCAATGAATGCTCTTTTGTTATTCGAGCCCTGTTGGGTCTGCTGCTTGGAGGATGAAACCTCCACACCTGGCTGTCTCTCTTGCTCTTGCTGAAAAGAGTTGGCTGATGTTTCCAAAATAGGAGGGATCTGCTGCTCAAAAGTTCCCTCACCCCTGATATTGCTTATGGTCTCTTCAGTAAATTCCTCCTCAGAATAGGGGTTTAGCCTCTGTCTCTTTTCCCCTTGCTGACCTGTAGATGTCCTTGTGGGTGTGTCCTCAGGTCTGTCCCTATTTTTAGCTCTTTCTTCATTGTGAGGGGTTTGCAGCACAGGGACTTCAGCTGCCTTTATTTGGGTTGAAGGGCCTTGTTCTTGACCCTTTTCCTTATTTGTGGATGGCTGCTCTGCCATTGTACTCTACTGTTCTGAATGCTCAATTTCCTTACCTTTCCCTACAGGTGGAATGGTTTCTTTAGCCGCCTGTTTTGAAGATGTAGCAGTTGATGTGCCTGCTCCAATATGTTGACCCTGTGTGAAGGGGACCTGTGCAAAATAATCTAGGTCAATTCTTTTCTCATATTCTTTCATTTGTTTTTCTAATATTTCTTCTTCAGTAAGCTCTTCATCTAATGTGCCCTCTACCCATTCTTGTCGATTAGCGTATTGTTTAATGTGAGGGATTGGCTGGTGCACATATCCTGAAAGCTTGTGTTTGACTCTTCTAAAGCTTATGAAATGTTCAGGGTCATATGGTGCCCAAACAAAGCTTTGTTTCAGCATGAGCTCTTCGCTTAGCATCTTGTTTGCACCACTCCAGGCTTCTTCCCTTTTATTGAAAACAAAAGGACCCAATTGATGTCTAATTTTGAGTTGTGCCTTCTTGTTTTTTCCATGGAAATGAGTCAAATATGCACTACTGAATTGCCTAAAATATTCCAAGGCAAAAAGTCTCATGGGGACATATCTTGGTAGTTTATAAGGAGGCAAATCACAACCATAAATTCTGATCACTGTGTGGTTTTGGTAGAAGTACCAATCACCAATGTTGTAGCCCCTTGAAAGATGTAAGATTCTTAGCATTTCAGTAGTGAGCCTTCCAGGAGGAGTCACCATCAACAGGCAAGTGGCTGGGTAGATGAAGATATCAACAAACTCACAATATGTGTAGGGAGAGAGGTGGACTTCATGGAAAACTGAGGTCCAGAAGATAACATATCTCCTCTCTCCTTTTGAGTCTAGTTTCTTAAGAGGAAACTTGAAACTATCAGGGTGATAGTACAACAACAGATGGTAAATGTAGGAGGTATATTTAAACACTCTTTCTCTCTCCAGAATTATGAATTGCTCATGTATTTTGTTTGCTATGAAGGTGACATAGTCACACATGATAGCAGGGGGTTGTCTTAGAGTGAACATGGTCAATAGCACAAACACAATTTCATCCACAAACTCTCCGGTTTTGCATCCTAGAATGTAGGAAATCATATCTACCAGGAGCCTGCCTGTTTCATTAAATGAGACATGATGATAGGGTGGAGGATGATTGGCCTGGCAGTGGAGCTGCATGAATAACTGACCTTCTCTTGATATTTCTTCACTAAAGAGTTTTGCACCTTAATCAAGCAGGAATTTCATTGTGAGAGGAACCAGAGGCTGAGGTGGCTCAAAGTTCAGCATTTCATTTATGGATTGAGGAGTAATGTAGAACAATACAAACCCATCTAGAGTGAGGATTGCTCTTTGTGTGGGGTCATAGTTTGCATGACACAGATGAATGAAGTCAGGTAGCACATTGACTGATGGGAGGTAGTAGATGGGCATACTAGATTCCCAGATTCTCAGGATATCAGTGTTATTTTTGTGATTGTTCCTGAATTGACACACAGTTTTGAGGTGAGATTTGAGGCCCATAATGTCGTTGATATGGAAGTCCCTATCTACCAAAGGTAGCCATTCTAAATCCATGTGTGGTGCATTCAAAGGGGCAATGTTGAGAGCCACTGGAGCCTCCATACTTTACTTGATTGTGTCTTTGGCTTGAATGTATGTTTATGGAACAGCAAGGGTAACTATGCTTAAGACTCTTTTCAGGATCTTGTAGACTGAATTAATCTTTAGGTGGCTTTATAGAGCAGCATTCATGATATAAAGGTGAATTTTACAAACTGCAGTGAGGGAAAATGGACCAAACTGTAGGGATAGGCTCCCTTTCGAACTGTTAGGTGAAAAACTCTTCGGGGTAACAGGCAACAACAATGGATTAGGTTTCTCAGGAAATTATAGAATAAGCTTAGAATTTTGAAGAAACAGAGGAATAATTCTTCCTTTTTGGTAATTTTACACAATTTTTAGAGGCGAGAAGGCAGGTTAGAATTGAAGTTTAGCCAGGCGATTTGCAGAGCTCTCTGGCAGAGTTTGCAGGTTTACTTTACGAACAATGGTTGGATAATGGTTGTTTTTATTGCAGAGGTCTCTGGTAATAATTCTTTGACTTAATTTCAACTCTTTAGGTGATTTCACTGGAGAAATTGCTTAAAACAGGGTTGAAGGAAGACCAAGAGGTAAATACCTAGTTTTCGGGTGCCTGAGGTAAGGTGGAGACTGCAGGTTGAGCTGAAATAATGCACTATGGAGTTGACTGAGCTGGGTGACGAACTGTGCAGCAGTGGAGGCCAACTCGTCATAAAATCGCGTGCAAGGTTGCACAGTCAACGGGCTTCGAAAATAAACAAAACCATCAATTTCCCATGTTTTATATAAAAATTTGGACTTTTAGACCTTTTTGGCACATTTTGGGGATGACGTCAGCATGATGTTGGTTTGTTCGGTAGTGGAGTACAAAGGGTGACATGGTTGCTGACCAGGAGGGTGACATGGCAGACACGGCGACAGGAGAAAGAGTGGCAAGTGATGACATAACACTGATGGGACAATGACGTGGGCAGAACGACAGAGGGTGGTAAGCGGTTTCCATCGAAACCCCTTTGGTACGGGGGTGGTATCTGTTAGAGCTAGCCCGATGCAATCAAAACGCACCAGGTGTCCCTGTGTATGACGGGAAAACCATCGACCATCGAGTACTAACGTCCCGTCGTCGGGGCGCATCTGATATCGATAAGGACCGTCGAATCTGGCGGAGGCGATTCGACGGTGGACGGGAGGGTGATTTGACTGAGAATTTACAGAGTAGTGCGTATGATAAACGTTAATTTTTGTAAGGTTTCGGCCGGGTTTAGACTTTGGTTTATTTGGCAACTGCGGAGCGGACCCGACGCTTTAATTAAGAAAAGGTTAGTTAAATGGGTTTATTGCGTGGGTAAGGTAGGGTATGGTTATTTGTTTGACCAGGGGTCTAACAAATCCCACTAGGACATGTGGTAAGCTATCATTGGTCCTAGATGGGCCAATGGTTCCCAAGGACTTTCTGAACCATAGCCATATTAGGTGGGGATGGGATATATATAGTTTTTGGGGTTTTTTGCTTTTAATACATAATAGGGGTAGGGAATCATTAATCTAGGAGTTATATACATAGAGTTAGGGTGTTAATATGCCAAGTGATAGGGAAATGCTAAGTTTATAGAGTAAAACTTAGATTTTTTGATGAGATGTAGGGGAAATGAGATGATGGTTTTTACACAATAAATGTGGCTTGTGTTTTCCAAGCAAAGGCAATCTTTTGCTTAGTACCTTGCGAAATGAAATGGATTAGGACTATTTGAGCAGATCTCAATATCCTTAGGGGATGTTAGTGAAATTTGTGGGGGAAATGGAAGGGGAAGTTAGTCATGCTCCATTGAACTTGTAGCCACCTTGCCATGATACTGGTGATAATTGCCTTTTGCAACCTCATAATTATCTGCCTAACCAACCTAAAATATCTAACATTTTTTCTTCCTTTGATTGGGTGCATTTGAGCTAGCAAACCCTGCTTTTCCTTCTTTTCTTTTGACTGCCCTCCTATCTAAAACTATCCTTATTTCAACCAAAGGCTCAGATTGAGTAGTTGGGCCCTTTATTTCTCTATCTAATCTAGTGATTTTCCAAGCTTGAACTGTTTGAGCAAATCTTATTCTCTATTCTAAAACAAGAAATTTAAACATGAACTAGCCAGGGTTGCACTGTCTGGCTATTCATCAACTGTAAGAAAATTAGTAATTGCACTTCCTTGTTTGCATGTGTCATCAAGCCACTTTCCCGGTCTTCCCTTGGAATTGCTTTCTTTTCTCTTTATCTGAATATTGATTGTTGATAATATGGAACCTTTGCAACATGGAAAGGGTGATCATATTTGGTATTTCCATAGTCAATCATGAGAGATGACACCTATTGGTATAGGAACCCAATAGTGGCTCCACTTGGGGATGGCTTTTCCAATAGAAAAGCCAAGAACAGCAGGTCAGATGGCCTCATTCTCACTTCTTTCTACGTTTATAAACTTCCCTCTGCTGCAAGATTACCAACTGAATCTTTGTGGCATAATTGCTTTTCATATGAGATGATCTGAATGTAATTGCAGCTCTGTCTTTGGAGGCTGATCAAAGTTGTTTTTCATAAACAATCAAGAGAGAACTTTGGAACAGTACAGATGCAAAAAATGAACAGCAAGGGTGGTATATCTGTTGGCTTCATTTTCAAAATTTACCGCATCATATCTCCTATCCTAATGCTGAAATGAACTGCTAAAGTAAACCCTTTTTATGTACAAACTACCCTCTCCTTATGTTTTAACGAGGGTCAAAATAATGCTTGAGCATTCATCCATTGACTGGGCCTTCCCGAGCTTCTGTGCCATTCAAACTCTTCAAAAAATAGGTGTTGTTTCCTTGTACAACCTGAATAACAAAGGGGCCTCTCCATAGGAAATCAAATTTTCCATGTTTTCCTTTGTCTTCCCTTCTAGAGTCCCACTTTAGTACTTTGTCTCCTATGAAGAAGTCTTCAACTTTTGTTCTTTTGTCAAAAATTTTCTTGAGTTTGTCTTGCAGAATCTGAGTTCTGTGTTATACTTCCTCTCTAGTTTGTTGCAAGTGAATAGTTTGATTGATTCTCCTTTGGATTGCATTGGGTTCTGCTTGTAATTCTTGCAACAATTTAATCACAGGAATTCCCAAGGATGAGGGGAACACAGCCTCCATGCCATAAACCAATTCATATGGGCTGGTCCCAATAGATATTTTTGTGGTCAATCTGTCCGCCCACAGTGCATTTACTAACTTTTTATGCCAGTTCTTTTTGTTTTCCTCCAAGACTTTTTTGATGATATTGATCAGGCTTTTATTAGATGACTCTGCTAGGCCATTACCTTGAGGGTAATAAGCTGTGGAATGACCTAAGGTAATGTGGTATTTGTGGAAAAAACTAATCCTTCTTTTGGACTTGAAGGCAGCAGCATTGTCTATAATAATCTTTTCTGGACATCCAAATCTAGACAGGATATTGGTTTCTAAGAATTGCATGATGATTGAGTCATTCGCTTGCCTACAAGGGATACCTTCTATCCATTTGGTAAAGTAATCTGTGGCAGTTGATATCCACTTGTGTTGTCCAGAAGAGGAGGGATGAATTTCTCCAATGAAATCTAAACCCCTTTGTTGAAAAGGCCTTTCAGTTGAAATAGGTTTGAGGGGCAAGGGCAACAGCTTCCTCTTGCCTTCAAAGATCTAGCATTTATGGCAGGAAACTAAAATTTTTCTCACATCAGTAAAAAGGGAGGGCTAATAAAAACCAGCTCTTAGAATCTTATCAGCTATGGATTTCCAGTATAGGTGTCCTCCACAGTCCCTTGCATGAAACTCCTTGAGTATTTTGTCAGTTTCATCCTGAACTAAGCAATTGAGCAAAACTCCTTCATAATTTTTCCAAAATAAAACAATGTCTATAATACAAAACTTTGAAGCTTTCATTTTCAAGAATCTCTTTTTGGTTTTGGATAATTGCAGGTTTAACAATACAAAACATATATCATTGTACCAAGGTGATTGTAAAAAGGCTTGATTGATCTGTGGAGTCACCATCTCCTGTTCGTTATCCAATTCATTGATGTCTAGGGCTTGAAAGTTGGTTTCAGTCATTAATTTGGCTAGCCCTTGTCCTTTTATGAGTTTTTTCGGCTTGATTTCAATGTCGTATTCTAGAATGTTGGCTATCCATTTGCCCCTTTTGCCCCTTTTGCCTTCAATTCCTTCTTGAGTAAGAATATCTTTAACCACTGCATTTGGAACATAGGCAATTATTTGAGAGTACAAGATATAAATTCTGAAATCCTTTATGGCCTTCACAAGAGCATATGCTTGCTTCTCCATGATTTGGTATTTTAGTGGGGCATCTCTAAGTGTCTTGCTGAAGAAAGCAATGGGCTTTTCACATCCTAGGTCATCTTTTTGTAATAGGACTACAGCAATAGTATGCTCAGATGCAAAGGAAAAGATTATGAAATCTTTATCAAACCTGGGACTTGTAAGAACATGAGTTCTTGTCAAAGCTATTTTGATTTCCTCAAAGGCTTGTTTAGCTCCTATTGTCCATTTGACTTTAGCATCTTTCTTCAACATATTATTCAACAATCTAATTAGTTCGGCGAGATTGGGAATGAATCTTCTTAGGAAATTGATTTTCCCTAGAAAGTCTTGTAATTCTTTGATGTTTCTTGAGTGAGGGACTTGAAGGATGGCCTGTATTCTATCTGGATCTATTCTTACTCCATCTTTAGAAATTATGTGACCTAGGAGTTTGCCTTCTTCCAGACCAAATAATGATTTCTTTGGGTTCAATGATATGCCATATTTTCTGCAAATTAGGAACACTTCCCTTAAATGATCTAAATGTTCTTGGTCTTATTTTGAAAAAGCAGTAAGATCATCAAGGTATAAGACTAAAATTTCATGGATCTCTTTAGCAAAAGCTATGTCCATTGCTCTCTGAAATGTGGCTCCTGCATTTTTGAGTCCAAAAGGCATCTTCACATATTTAAAGGTTCCCCAGGGTGTTGTAAAGGCCATTTTATCTTGATCATTTGGGTGAACTAAAATCTGATTAAATCCTAAAAATCCATCTAGCAATGAGATCCTTGAAGCACCCACTACCCTTTGTAAAATGTGATCCATTTTGGGTAAGGGGTAGTGGTCTTTGAGAGAGACTTTATTCAAATTTCTCAGGTCAACACAAAGCCTTATCTCTCCAGTTTTCTTTCTAGTGGGCACTAGATTTGAAATCCATTCAGAAAACCTAATGGATGCAATTATTCTAGCTTGATACATTCTTATGACTTGTTTTTTAATAAGGGGAAGGAGAATTGGATTAATCCTCCTCAGCTTTTGTTTAAAAGGTTTCTGGTTTTCTTTCAAGGGTATTGTATGTTGGATAACAGATGTGTCATAGGATTTTAAATCCTCATAGCTCCATGCAAAGACATCTTGGAATTTAGTGAACGATTTAATGTATTTGACCTTTTGGTCAGGAGGCAATGTTTTGGAGAGTTTTATCATTTTGGGATTTTCTGTGGTCCCAATGTTCCAGTGTTCAATCTCTGCATTTAATGGTTGCATTTTTGGTCTTCTAGGAATGTCATTTGAATCAAATATATCTTCTAAAGGAGTTAGGCCTATGGGTAGGACGTTGTCCTTCAGCTCAATTACTTCGGATTCTTCCTCAATCATTTCATCAAAGTTCATTTGTTTGAGTTCTTGCAGTTTTATGTGATTGAAAGTTGTTGGATTCAAAATCAAATTTGCTGCTTCAGCTGATATATTTGGCTCAACTTTGTCAATTTGCTATTGATCATCAATAGTGCTTGTTTCTATGTTTATGCTTGAAAATTATTCTTTTAAAGTGAGGAAGTTATTGATTTGGGTGTCATTCTCAAATACTTGCCAATTTTTCACATTATCTGGGATAGCAGGTCTGTGTTTGATCTCAGCAGTGCAGTGATGATTGGGCTCAAAAGGCAGTTTACAAGTGCTGGCAAAGGTTGCCAAACTATGTGCATGTAGGTTGTGTTTTCTTGGAATTTTAGTGAGTTGTGATTCCAAGAAGGTGTTTAGTATTTCCATAGCTGCACCTCTATAAGCTCTTAGCCTAGGATCATTTGTAACAAAGTCTCCCTTTATCTGTTGTATTATCAAATTTGAGTCTCCTAGAATTGAAACCTTGGTGACCCCTAGACTTCTAATTAGTTTGAGCCCCAACAAAAGGGCTTCATATTCGGCCATATTGTTTGTGCAATTGAAATTTAGCCTATATGCATGACCCTGAGCATGGTCATTTTGTATGTTGTGTATCCAAATCCCTGCCCCTGCTCCCAATTTGTTTACTGATCCATCAAACTCTAAGCACCATAAAATTTCTTGATCAACACTTGTCTTAGTAGTTTTGGGGACTTGCTTAGTGGGCAGTGAGTTCGAACTTTGTAGATGGTTTGATATGTCAGGTTCACTTATTACTTCAATCACATCAACAATTTTTTGGTGCTGGTCACTAGATTGTTCGTTCATGTTCATTGTTGGTGTTGTTTCTAGGAGTTTGGCCTCAGCTTTGGAGCACATGTCAGCATTGTATAAGATAAATGAATCCATGTCAGAGTGTATGGAATAGATGGGGAAGTTTTGGGGTTTCTCTTGACTGCTAACCACATATTTCATCAATGTTTCCCAATACAATCTCTTTGGGTGGCCAAATACTAAAATGGTGGCATTTGACATATCTAGTTGCAAAGATCCTTGAAGTTTTGCACCCCAAGATCTAGGTAATAGAATACCATATTTAGGTGGGATATCAGCTACCACCACATCCATCAAGATTGTTTTCGCTGGATATTGGACTAAAGATACACAAAGATCTTTGATCAGGCCTAGACACCTGACCTGGATGGAATCAAATGAGAATAGGTCCTTATATGGCCTTGCGATATCTAGGTCTAGCTTTTCCATTACTGAATTAAGCATTAGATTATGGGAAGCACCTGAATCAAACATTGCATTATGTAACACTTTGTCATGAATGTTTAAGCTCACATAGAATGGAGGAACTCCACCATCCACTGTCTTGCCATTGACTTCAGGACCAAAAAACAGTTTTGGTTGGTCATCTAGGACATTGACTGCATCCCTAGTTTCAGATATTTGAAGTGATTTGTTAATTTGGTCCCTGTAGACTTCATGTTTGACCAGTTCTGACAATGGCATGGCTATTTTTATCTTACCTATCTCTGTTTCTAAGTTGAAAGGTTTTTTTGCACTCTTGCATTGTGAACAGCAGACTTTTCCTTTTCTGTTGTGTTTTCCAAGTTCTTTTCTTTGTCATGATTGCTCTAAGGAACTGCCTCTGCTTTGGAGTTTACTACAGCAGATCTCTTTACTATTTCTTTTGGTAAAGAGGAGGAGGATGGGTGAGTGTTTGATGGTTCTAGGTCTGAGATGTCTTCTATGATGGGCTCTTTTGGGTCTAGGTCTGTCTCAGCTGTGAATTTTGTGAGCAGAGAAGCTTCTTTAGTTTTCTTGGGCTGTTTGGTATCTTTCAGTTTGGTAGGTTCAGGTACATTTATTTTCCTACTTCTCAATTTATATTGTTTATGAACCTCATAGACTGCTGCATCATAGCCTTCTTTAAAATCAAATGATTCTCCAGACTTGGTTTCAAATTGATTTAAATTATGAGCCTCCTGATCCTCTTGTGTCAGGAAAAATTGTTGATCACCATTTAAACCCATTAGATTAATTTGTGTGTCCTCTACAGGTTCATTTAAGGTAGAGGCTTTAGCATAATTCTCTTGAAATGGGGGTTTAATGTTCTGATCAAGGCCAATCCTTCCAGTAGCAGGGTTTTGATTCTTTCTAAAGTTTGGGATTCTTGTTGAGTTACTTGGTTGCCCTTCCCAGGATGACTTTCTTTCAATGGTCTCCACTCTATCTCCTAATCTGTCCATACCTTTAATGGTTGTATCTGATTTTTGCTCAAATGTTGAAGGTTCTTCTTTGAATGTTGTTCTTCTTTCAGTTCTAGCCCGATTTCGTTTGGCAATCAAGTTTGCTTCTACACTAATAGCTACATTTTGCATGTCTACTAGGCTTAATGGGGCTCTTTCCCTCAGCTGATATGCCATGTCTGAATAAAATCCATTAGGGAATTTGATCAAGGCTAAGTCAGGAGGAGGTCTGAGATTCTGAGCAATGGCACTATAGACATTATTGAACCTTGCACAATAGTCTTGAACGGTTTCTTGTGGGCCCCTTTTTAAATTGTCATATTCAGTTAAAATATGTAAAGGGTCTTTCTTCTTTTCCCATCTGTTTAAAAAGGCTTGATATAGGGCCTCAGGGTTGGCTATAGAATTTGCAGCAAGTGTCCTAAACTAGGTCCTCACATCACCAGTTAGGCTTTGGACAAAGATTTTCATTCTGACATCATCATCATCAATTTCATAGTTCTCAAAATAATCCTGCATTTTCTTGGTGTGCTGTTGAGCTGTATAGGAACTAGCACCATCAAAATAGGTGATCTTAGTTTGATAATCTTGGGGCATATCCCCTGGATTGGCATGCAACTGCAAAGGAGCATAACGGTTGGCCATATTTACAGGGATAAATGGGGCAGCAGGAAGAAATAAAAGGGCTAGAACAAGGGGGACAGGAGTGGAAATATGGGTAGTGGATGGGGGAGTGGAAAGTATACTTTGAGGTGTGGATGAAGAAGTTGGAGAGGCTGTAGTATTGACAGAAGGAACTGTGACTCTTCTAAGGGAAAGTTCAGATTTTGTAAGATTTTGGTGAAGTATATCAAAGTCTAAATCATTAGTTTCTAAGCTTTCTTGTTTCCTAAGGATTTTTGGGATTAAGTTAGGATTTTGAAATATAGCTGGGGGATTAGGATCTGGATTGGATCTGGTGTAACGATTTTTCTTTTTTGGAGCCAACTTCTAGATCTGTTTTTGGTATTTTTGCTTGAATATGTTTAAAGCAAGGAAACTAACCTCTTCTTGTTTCAGAGGTCCCCAGTGGAGTCGCCAATAATGTTATCACTCAGGTTATTCCCTGGCTTCAGGAGGGAATACGGCCGAGGTAACGACTAACCAATCTTTCAGTTGCAGATCCTAGCCAATCTGCAACCAAAGAGGGTTCTCTCTTTGTGATTTAGATTTGTTTGTTTGTATATTAGGCTAGTTATGAGACACAAGTTTTGTTTAGTGTTTGGAAGATGACATTCAATAGAACAAGGCAGTAAGTTGAGAGAAGTTCATACCATTGGGTTGATGGAGTCTAATGTAGTAAAGTTCTAGTTGTAGTTTCTTTGGAAATGGAAGATTGCAGAGCAGGATAGTTGAACACAGAACAATATTTCAATCTGAAAGTAATATGGAATGGAGTTAAGGAATAAAGGCAGTCAAGAATCTTTCATTATGTTAATAGAGGGAAATTGTATAAACATTAACAGGGAGAAATTAAGAATTCCTTGCTGATGTTTAATATGTAAGAACCAATGAGACAAGAGCACTTAAGAATTCTTGCCTATGATGGTCCTGTAGAAAACATAGAAAACTACAGGAACTGAACACGGAGTACAGACAGTAAATTTCGTGTTATCCTTTCTTCATGTAACTTAGAATATGGTACTGATATGATAAATAAATTACAAATACAGTAAATCAAGAGTAAGGGAAACTTATTGATCCATGCATCAACACAAGAATTCTACAACACATCCTTTAGCCATTGAATCCACAACTAGCAAATTCACCAACACAGCATCCAACAATTTTAATTCAGAAGAGTTCTCAAAATTTACAGAGCAGGTCCAGAATGATACTCATCAGCCAACAACAATACATCTCTTTTGCGAGTATTTATAGAAGTTTACAATATATCCTGTGGGGAAATATCTGGACATAAATTTATCCATCTAGTCTGACAGAAGCAATAACTAATGTGGAAAAAAATCGTGAAGTAATAACTGAGGAAATAAGTAGGTTGTATTGGCTGCTATAGGTTTCCTGCTTGTAGTTGACCTTTTGACTCTGATAGTCGGTTGATGACCACTTTCCTAATGTGCTTTCCTATTGTGCTATCTTTTGCCACCTGTGTCTGAGCCTGTTTTACCTTTTGGCGCGAATCTTCTTCCTCAACTGATTTGATTTCTCTAGATATCACCTTTTAATTTTAATACTAATAATTTTTACAAAAAAGGAGAGCTGAAATTATTTTGGTAAAACCTCCAGCATGCTCTGCCACCACTGATCTGTTGGTAATTGATGCTTTCTCATTTTGATCAGTGTCTCATCAGCTTCAGTGTACCTGTAATAGTTTGGTTGGAAATCAAAAAGATGTGCCACCTCATGCTCAATGAAGAACAAACCTTCTAATTTATCATACAAACTTTGCCCTGTGGGAGGGATTGTCTCTTCTATGCCGCTTGATGAAGCTGTAATCTAATTTTGCACATAGGTATTTAGCCTATGAGCATACTGTTCTTGCTTTAACAGTTTCCCACTGCTAGTAACCAAGCTAGGCAAACCTTTGCATTGTAACATTGAAAATTTATGTCTGAAGGCTTCAACCTCTGCCTGCATTTCCTGGCATTTCCTTTCCACTGTTTGAACAAAATTTCTCATAGTTAGTACCTTCTTGACTCTTAAATAGTCTTTGTCCTGTTGTGAATGTCCAGAGATGCTAGTTGTTCATTAGTATGAGTGTTCAAGAAGTGAATCATTTGATTGGCTTGCTCAGGTTTATTGGCCAATAATACCCTGGCCTTTTGAGTTTCATACTGAGCCAATCCTATCAACTCTATCTGGTAAAAAATGGTTTGTATTGCTGTCCACTAATTAGCAATAGCTTGGCTGATTTTGTCCCACAAAATAGTTTTTATTTCTGTCAGGGTTTTTTGGAGAGTGAGGTCCTTCTCCAAGGCCTTTATTTTGTTCTCTAGGGCCTTTACTTCCCTGGTCTTCTCTGCAACAGTCATCTTTATTTTTCATAACTAACCTCAATTTTGGCTAGTTTTTCCTTGGTCTCCTTGAGCTCTGCCATCTGGGTCTCCAAGGCCTTTATCTGTTTCATCATTTCCTCCATGCTTAAACTGGCCTCTTGCAATGCACTTGTTGTAGTTGTTGTTGAAGTTGAGGCACCTGCTGCTGAAGCTGAATCCAGGGGAGGCGCTGCTGTAGTGATTGCTGGAGGAGGAGCTGTGATAATTGGAGTTGTTTGGGATGGTTGAGAGGCCAACTCTGTCTGTTTTCCTTGTAGATACTCTTCCAATGCTTTTTCTATGTCCAACAGTATTTGGTTCATCCTCATGAGCAGGCTGACCACATCCTCTTCTTCCTTTTGTTGTGCCACCTCTATAGTTTGAGGATGTATGGTAGCTGTTAGCTTCAATTGTCTTCTCAGAGTTGCTATGTCATCCTCCTTTCTCCTTATTAAGGCCTGAGCGCCTTTGGGATCCTTGGGATCATGTCCCAATTCTATAATGATTTCTTCCAAGGATTTTATCTTATTATCCTTGGCCAAAGAGGAGGCTTTCTCCAGCTCTAATTGGGCAAAAGTATTATACAATGAATTTTGTAATCTATGGGCCATTAGAGCTTTATCTGCTAAATTGGAGTATACCATTTCTCCAGCCTGTTTATGAAACTCAATCTGGTCTATTGGATGGATGTCTTTGGCAAGAACTTCCAGATTGGTTCTGATATAATCTGCAGCTGACTGCGGCTGCTGTACAATGGGTCTGAAGTGACTAAGAGTCATCTTCCCTGCTTGCATGTCATAGGTTGCCATCAGCCTTTGTTGATTTGTAGGAGCCATTCTTAATAATTGATTGTAAAGCTGAAACCTCACTGGTTCGTTTCTAGCTTTAATTTCAGTGAATGCTCATTTGATATCCGAGCCCTGCTAGGTCTGCTACTTGGAGGATGAAACCTCCACACCTGGCTGTCTCTCTTGCTCCTACTGAAAGGAGCTGGCTGATGTTCCCAAAATAGGAGGGATCTGTTGCTCAGAAGTTCCCTCACCCCTAATATTGCCTGTGGTCTCTTCAGTAAATTCTTCCTCGGAATAGGAGTTTAGCCTCTGTCTCCTTTCCCCTTGCTGACCTGTAGATGTCCCTGTGGGTGTGTCCTCAGGTCTGTCCCTCTTTTTAGCTCTTTCTTCATTATGAGGGGTTTGCGGCACAGGGACTTCAGCTACCTTTATTTGGGTTGAACGGCCTTGTTCTTGACCCTTTTCTTGATTTGTGGATGGCTTCTCTACCATTGTACTCTGTTGTTCTGAATGCTCAATTTTCTTGCCTTTCCCTGCAAGTGGAATGGTTTCTTTAGCCGGTTGTTGTGAAGATGTAGTAGCTGATGTGCCTGCTCAAATATGTTGAGGCTGTTTGAAGGGGACCTGTGCAAAATAATCCAGGTCAATTCTTTTCTCATATTCTTTCATTTCTTTTTCTAATCTTTTCTTCAGTAAGCTCTTCATCTAATGTGCCCTCTACCCATTCTTGTCGATTAACGTATTGTTCAATGTGAGGGATTGGCTGGTGCACATATCTTGAAAGCCTGTGTTTGACTCTTCTAAAGCTTATGAAATGTTTAGGGTCATATGGTGCCCAAATGAAGCTTTGTTTCAGCATGAGCTCTTCGCTTAGCATCTTTTATGCATCACTCCAGGCTTCTTCCCTTTTATTGAAAACAAAAGGACCCAATTGATGTCTAATTTTGAGTTGTGCCTTCTTGTTTTTTCCATGGAAATGAGTCAAATCTGCACTACTGAATTTCATGAAATATTCCAAGGCAAAAAGTCTCATGGGGACATATCTTGGCAGTTTATAGGGAGGCAAATCACAACCATAAATTATGATCACTGTGTGGTTTTGGTAGAAGTACCAATCACCAATTCTGTAGTCCCTTGAAAGATGTAAGATTCTTTGCATTTCAGCAGTGAGCCTACCAGGAGGAGTCACCATCAACAGGCAAGTGGCTGGGTAGATGAACATATCAACAAACTCACAATATGTGTAGGAAGAGAGGTGGACTTCATGGAAAACTGAGGTCCAGAAGATAACAAATCTCCTCTCTCCTTTTGAGTCTAGTTTCTTGAGAGGAACCTTGAAACTATCAGGGTGATAGTACAGCAACAGATGGTAAATGTACGAGGTATATTTAAACACTCTTTTTCTCTCCAGAATTATGAATTGCTCATTTATTTTGTTTGCTATGAATGTGGCATAGTCATACATGACAGCAGGGGGCTGTCCTGGAGTGAACATGGTCAATAGCACAAACACAGTTTCATCCACAAACTCTCCGGTTTTACATCCTAGAATGTAGGAAATCATATCTACCAGGAGCCTGCTTGTTTCATTAAATGAGACTTGATGATAGGGTGGAGGATGATTGGCCTGGCACTGGGGCTGCATGAACAACTGACCTACCCTTGATATTTCTACACTAGAGAGTTTTGCACCTTGATCAAGCAGGAGTTTCATTGTGAGAGGAACCAGAGGCTGAGGTGACTCAAAGTTCAACATTTCATTTATGGATTGAGGAGTAATGTAGAACAATACAGACCCCTCTAGAGTGAGGATTGCTCTTTGTGTGGGGTCATAATTTGCATGGCACAGATGAATGAAGTCAGGCAACATATTGACTGATGGGAGGTTGTAGATGGGCATACTAGATTCCCAGATTCTTAGGATATCAGTGTTATTTCTGTGATTGTTTCTAAATTGACACACAGTTTTGAGGTGAGATTTGAGGCCCATCATGTCCTTGATCTGGAAGTCCCTGTCTGCTAAAGGTAACCAGTCTAAATCCATGTGTGGCACATTCAAAGGGGCAATGTTGAGAGCCACTGGAGCCTCCATACTTTACTTGATTGTGTCTTTGGCTTGAATGTATGTTTATGGAACAACAAGGATAACTGTGCTTAAGACTCTTCTCAGGATCTTGTAGACTGAATTAATCTTGTGGTGGCTTTATAGGGTAGCATTCATGATGTAAAGGTGAATTATGCAAACTGCAGCGAGGGAAAATGGACCAAATTGTAGGGATAGGCTCCCTTTCAAACTGTTAGGTGAAAAACTCTTTGGGGTAACAGGCAACAGCAGTGGATTAGGTTTCTCAGGAAATTATAGAATAAGATTAGAATTCTGAAGAAACAGAGGAAGAATTCTTCCCTTTTGGTAATTTTACACAATTTTTAGAGGTGAGAAGGCAGGCTAGAATTGAAGTTTAGCCAGGCGATTTGCAGAGCTCTCTGGCAGAGTTTGCAGGTTTACTTTACGAACAATGGTGGGATAGCGGTTGTTTTTATTGCAAAGGTCTCTAGTAATAATTATTTGACTTAATTTCAACTCTTTAGGTGATTTGATTGGAGAAATTTCTTAAAACAGGGTTGAAGGATGACCAAGAGGTAAATACCTGGGTTTTGGGTGCCTGAGGTAAGGTGGAGACTGCAGGTTGAGCTGAAGTGGTGCACTGTGGAGTTGACTGAGCTGGGTGACGAACTATGCAGCAGTGGAGGCCAACTCGTCGTAAAATCACATGCAGGGTTGTGTAGTCAATGGGCTTCGAAAATAAACAAAACCATCACTTTCCCGTGTTTTATATTAAAATTTGGACTTTCGGACCGTTTTGGTGCGTTTTGGGGATGACATCAGCATGACGTTGGTTTGTCCAGTAGTGGAGTACGGAGGGTGACGTGGTTGCTGACATGGTTGCTGACCAGGAGGGTGACATGGCAGACACGGTGACAGGAGAAACAGTGGCGGGTGATGACGTAACACTGATGGGACAGTGACGTGGGTGGAAGGACAGAGGGTGGTAAGTGGTTTCCATCAAACCGCCTTTAGTACGGGGGCGGTATCTGTCAGAGCCGGCCTGATGCAATCAAAACGCATTGGGTGTCCCTGTGTACGACGGGAAAACCGTCGACCATCGGGTACTAACGTCTCGTCGTCGGGGCACGTCCGATATCGATAAGGACCGTCAGATCTGGAGGAGGTGATTCGACGGTGGACGGGAGGGTGATTTGACCAATATTTAACAGAGCAGCGCATATGATAAATGTTAATTTTTGTAAGGTTTCGGGCGGGTTTAGACTTTGGTTTATTTGGCAACTGCGGAGCGGACCTGACGCTTTAATTAACAAAAGGTTAATTAGATGGGTTTATTGCGTGGGTAAGGTAGGGTATGGTTATTTTTTTGACCAGGGGTCTAACAAATCCCACTAGGACACGTGGTAGGCTATCATTGGTCCCAGATGGACCAATGGTTCCCAAGGACTTTCTGAACCATAGCCATATTAGGTAGGGATAGGATATATATAGTTTTTGGGGTTTTTTGCTTTTAATACATAATAGGGGTAGGGAATCATTAATCTAGGAGTTATATACATAGAGTTAGGGTGTTAATATGCCAAGCGATAGGGAAATGCTAAGTTTATAGAGTAAAACTTAGATTTTTTGATGAGATGTAGGGGAAATGAGATGATGGTTTTTACACAAGAAATGTGGCTTGTGTTTTCCAAGCAAAGGCAATGTTTTTCTTAGTACCTTGCGAAATGAAATGGATTAGGACTATTTGAGCAGATCTCAATATCCTTAGGGGATTTAGTGAAATTTGTGGGGGAAATGGAAGGGGAAGTTAGTCATGCTCCATTGAACTTGTAGCCACCTTGCCATGATACTGGTGATAACTGCCTTCTGCAACCTCATAATTATCTTCCTACCCAACCTAAAATATCTAACATTTTTTCTTCCTTTGATTGGGTGCATTTGAGCTAGCAAACCCTACTTTTCCTTTTTTTCTTTTGACTGCCCTCCTATCTAAAACTATCATTATTTCATCCAAGGGCTCAGATTGAGTAGTTGGGCCCTTTATTTCTCTATCTAATCTAGTGATCTGCCAAGCTTGAACTGTTTGAGAAAATCTTATTATCTATTCTAAAACAAGAAATTTAAACATGAACTAGCCAGGGTTGCACTGTCTGGCTATTCATCAACTATAAGAAAATCAGTAATTGCACTTTCTTATTTTCATGTGTAATCAAGCCACTTTCCTGATCTTTCCTTGCTTGCTTGCTTTCTTTTCTCTTTATCTGAATCTTGATTGTTGATAATATGGAACCTTTGCAACATGGAAAGGGTGATCATATTTGGTATTTCCACAGTCAATCATGAGAGATGACACCTATTGGTATAGGAACCCAACACCTTGAAAAAAAATGAAATGATTCTCTTTCTTGAATCCTTTTCAATTTCCTCTGTTCTACTACAAAAAGGATTCCACTGATCTTAAAAAAAAAATCTCACTGTGTAAAATATATCAAAAACATCTTAACAATGTTTCACTGCTTCTAAACTTCATGCTACAATATTTGTTTTCCCAATTTTGTTTTTTATGAAAATCCCTTCTTTGTTTTTGAAAATTCTCAAAGTGTATATGAAAATGGGACAAACTTTCTCATTGTATATATGAAAATCTCACTGTGTATATGAAAAAAATAAAACACTGTGTTTTTAATATACAACAATGCATGATGGAATTCGTAATTCGAGCTTAATTACCTGATTTGGAAGAAAACTTGAATATGTCTCTAAGTTAATAACTCATGTTCTTATGTTTAAAAAATGCCATTTTAATTAGAACACCTCTTCAGCATCTTCGAGGATTCACTCATTACATAGGCGGAAAAGTCGGTTTTAATGGTGACAAGATTTTGATTTCATAATTGAAGTTTAACTCCTTATAAACTGACACATCTCAAACACTATCTCGAGCTTATCTACCCCTAAAATCCATTCAACTACTGATAGAAATTCTAAATTGGTTTCTTACCTTTTTTCTTTGCTTAATTTCTGGAGTTTGTTGGTAAGCTCAGTCGACTTGGAAAACAAGAGATCTTGGCCTTTAATTCTCTCGTTAAAATAGGTGCATTCCTTCCTTATTTCTCCAAAAACTTCTTTGATCTCCTCACCTATTTCTTATGCGTCTTCTTCTCTATTCCGGCTTCTCTGTTTTATGCAACCCTCTCTTCAATGTTTTTCTTTTTCTTACTTATTCCCTCCTTCTACGTGGGTGTTATATGCATGCGTGTGAGTGCAAAACATTCTTCTCCTCTTTCCGAGCTTAATTCTAGTTGTGATGGTGGAAGAAAGGCTTAACACAGAGCTTGGTTTTCATTATAATGGTGAAAGATAGCAATAGCATTACACAGAGTTTGTTTGAATGTGTTTTGACCATTTTAACACTCCAACTCATACTTTGATCTATGTACCCATGGTTGTCCATGTGTCTCTATTTTGACTGGGTTCCTCTGCCTTCATGTACACTCTTCCATTCATGGCTTTATATGCCCGTCTTGTCACCATAATGCTTGCACTACCCATGTTTTGTGGAGTCCATCCTTCGTTCATGACTTCATTCATTTCATTGCATGCTCACGTTTGTTTGTGTGTGCAATGATACATATGTGTTTTCATCCTTTCCGCATTTGTATATTGCATTTCATATAGTTTTGCCTTCCGATTCTTATACATTGGTCTTTGTCATTTTTATATGCTCATTTCTTAATTTGTTTGTGAAATGACCATAGGACAGGTCATTTCAAAGTCAAATTTTCTTATAACGACACTAACTCTTTGTGATTTTATAGGCAAACAAAAATTCCTTATGGGCAAAAATATTGAGTCTTCATTCTTTGTTAAAAAATACTTATAGGATAATGTAGGGGTATATAGGATTCATGAAATGTAGGGTAGGATAATGAATGTAATGTTTTATGTGGTGATGTAGTTAGGATAGGTTAATGAAATGTAGGGTATGATGCATATCCAAGTTAAATTAGTTTTACAATTCTAGAATTTTTTTGAAAAATCAAAGGTTTTTTACTTACAGTACTTCTTCTTTCACATAATAACTCAATGTTAGTTGATGATGACCTTTGTTAGCTTGTTCATACTTGACTCTTTTGAATGATGATAGTTCTTCAAAGATAAATTTTGATGGAATGTAGACACTTGTATCTGCTTTTGTAATCCTTTTGATGTTGTTTCATGTTTTTCCATATGATATTAATTCAGGTCCCTTATGAAATGATCTATTGAATAATATTTCAGGTCCCTTCTAGAATGTTGTTTCAGGTCCCTTTGACATTAATTTGATTTAGGTCCCTTTTATATATATTAATGATGACAGGTCCCTTCTGATGTTGGTTGATGATGTTTTATTTTAGGTCCCTTCTCATAAACAATTGCTTGATATCAAACCATTGCATGGTTTGTTGATTTATTTTGAATCTTCCCCCATTTCTTATCTCCAGACTTGTCCTCAAGTCTTTTAAGTTTTGGAGAGTGATCCTGTAAAAATAAAAAATGGAAAGAAAAACATGAAAAATATATCATATTGACCAAACATGTTGGTTTTCCTATATGAATTTGAGTTTCTATTGTGCCAGTATTCCGGGTTTTTACAACCAAAGTCTTTTATTATTTTTTAACTTTTGTTTTTTAATTTTTTTTTAGGAAGGGAAGGCATATTTATATGCTTTTCCAATACTTCCATATCATTGTCTTTTGAAACTATCTTAAAAAAGTATTCTCTATTTATAGGCTTATGATAAACTTTTAATATATGGCCATTAACTATAAAATAATTTCCCGCTTCATCTATCGTCTTTATCCTTACTGCTCCATTGTCAAAGATTTCTTCTATTTCATATGGCCCAAGCCAATGAGTAATAAATTTTGCTCTGAAATCTTTGAACTTAGACTCAAAAAGTAGAGCTCAATCTCTTTTATGAAAGATTTTGTTTTTAATGAATTTGTCATGCCATTTTTTTATCTGTTGTTGAACTAGAGATGTATGTTCCATAGCTTGTTTTCTGATCTCATCTACTTCATTGAGTTTCATGATCCTTTGTTGTTGTGCTTCTGTCCGGTCTAGTCCCAATTCTGCTGCAAGTTTATACATAGGAATCTCAAATTCAATTGGAAACAAGACTTCTTCTCCATAAACAAGTTGATAGGGGCTAAATCCAGTAGTATTTTTCCATGTTATCCTATAAGCCAATAGTGCTTCATTCAGCTTCTCTGACCAGTATTTTCTGTGAATGTTCATTGTCTTTGTCATAAGGTTCTCAAGTACTTTGTTTGTTGATTGAACTTGTCCATTTTCCCTTGGGTGGTATGGAGTTTATTTTCTATGCTTAATCTTGTATTTCTCTATCATGTCTTGAACAAGCTTGGAGGTAAACTGTGTACCTTGATCTGTGATAATCTGCCTTAGAACTCCATATCTTGCAAATATTTCTTGATAAAGAAAATTAACTACTATAGTTTCTGTTTCTTTGGTCAATGCTTTAGCCTCTGCCCATTTCGTTACATAATCAATACATACTAGGATGTACTTCTTACCATTTGATGGTGGGATGATAGGACCCACAAAGTCAAGATCCCATTGTTCAAATGGCTCTATCATTACTTTTGGCTTTAATGGCATTTCATCTAAAACTACAGGTCTACCTATTCTTTGGCAGCTATCACATATTTTAGCATAAGTCTTTGAATCCTTGAATAATGATGGCCAATAGTAGCTTTGATTTAAGAAATTGTATGTTGTCCTCTTCCCTACCAAATGACCACCACATGGTTCATCATGACATGATTTTAAAATATAAATGATTTCGTCTTCTCTTATACATTTCCTAATTATAATATTAGGTCTTGTATAGAAGGGATCTCCATTAATCCAAGTGTACCTTGCACTGACTCTAACTGTTTTATTTTTCTGCTTGCTAGTGAAATGTTATGCTAATATTCCAGATGATATATAATTAGTTATATATGAAAATCATGGAGTTTTACTTGTTATAGAAAATAGATTCTCATCAGGGAATTTATCTTAAATAGGTATAATATCATCATAAGAATGAAGTCTTGATAGAAAGTCTGCTACTTGGTTTTCTCTCCCTGGGCTATCTAAAACAGTGATATTAAATTCTTGCATTAGTAATAACCATCTAGTAATTCTGTCATTAGTAATTGTTTTGTTCATTAGATATTTAATGGTTGAATGATCTTTATGGACAAATACTTGATAACCTGTTGTATACTGCCTAAATTTATTGACTGCATGGACAACAACTAGCATTTCTTTTTCAGTTACTATGTAGTTTAATTCTATCAGAATTAAGTTTTTGCTTATAAAATAGATGGAATAGTAAAACTGATTTTCTTTTTTTCCTAGAGATGCTCCTATTGTTGTGTCTAATGCATCCATAGATATATGGAATGGTAGTGACCAATTTGTTCCTCTGAGAATGGGTTCTATAGACAATTTTTATTTCAAATTTTCAAACTCAATGGATCCATTAAAACTCAATGTCTTTTGCAAGTAGTTTAAACAAGGGTAAATCTATCTTACTAAAGTTTTCATTGAATCTTCTGTAGTAGCGTGCATATCCCAAGAAACTTCTTACTTCTTTATGTGTTTTTGGTGGCATTAAGTTTACAATAACTTGTATCTTTGTTGGGTCTACCTTGATTCCAGAAGAAGAAATGTGGTGTCCTAGCACTATCCCTTTAGTTAACATCATAAAACATTTCTCATTGCTGAGCGATAGGTTTGTCTCTGTGCATATATTAAAAAAAAAATCAAGATTATTCAGGAAACCATCAAATGTATTTCCATATACAGTAAAATCATCCATGTAAACCTCTAGACATTTATGAATTAGGTTAACAAAGATTGCAAGGACTGCTCTTTGAAAAGTAGCAGGTGCATTACATAAACCAAAGGGCAAAACAGTATATGCATATGTTCCCCATGGACAAGTAAATGCGGTTTTGTTATGGTCCTCTAATGCTATCTTAATCTGATTGTATACACTAAATCCATCAAGAAAAGAAAATAATTTCTTTCTAGCTAGTGAATCTAGTACTTGGTCAATGAATGGTAATGTGAAGTGATCTTTTAATGTTTCCTTGTTTAGTTCCCTATAGTCTACACATATTCTCCAATTTCCATTTTTCTTTGGCACCACAACTAAGGGTGAAACCCATTGACTATTTGAAATAGGAAAGAGGAATCCTACTTGTAACAGTTTTTGCAGTTCCTCTTTCACTATTTCTTTCATCATATGATTCATTATTCTTTGTGGTTGTCTCACTGGTTTGATATGATCATCAATATAGATATGGTGAAAGCATGTCTTCAGATGAATTCCTTGCATGTTTGTATAGTCTTAGGCAAAAGATTTTGAATATTTCTATAATAATACAATTACCGGTTGTTCTTGTAATGATTGTAGATTATTACCAACATTTAGATTCTTTCCTGAATTGATTTCAATAGTTTTGCTTTGAAAATTGGTAATTGAGTTGACAGGAAAAATGCTTTCAAATGAATTTTGCAATGATTGAATAGTACAATTTTCCTAAAAAAATTGATTTAAAAGATGATTTGCAACTTCATATTGTGTTATTCTTAGCTATTCATAAATATCAGGTTCTCAGATAAAAAGGTCTATTAAATCCTCATTTTCCTCCTCTTCTCTAAAATTAAAGGCTTGATTAATGCTTAAAATAGGTTGAGTTTTTTCCTTTTCATCATCAAGCCATGATAATAAAGAAGGAGATTAAGTAGGAGGATAGAGTGTAATATGTTTCCTTTCATCTCCATGTGCTGTGATCATGCTTCTTGATGTGCATCCAATGAAGGCATTTGTAATGGCTAACCATAGTCTGCCAAGAATTAAAGTATGGCCTCCTAAATTTGTTTTTGGTTGAAAGATCAAAAGGTCTATAGGATATTCCCATGAATCTAAAGAAACAATGATGTACTCAAGTATTCCTTCCATCACAACTTTAGATTTATCTGCTAGTTCTAAAATTGTAGTAGTAGGTCAAATGTTTGGCAATTTGGAGTATTTCATAGATTTTGTTGTCATGACATTTATAGCAGCTCCTAGACCAATTAAAGTTTTAGGAATTGAAAAATTATTGATTGAAATGGTAACCACAGGTATCCCAGGACCAATATTTTTTCAATTGTTGATTTTGTAGACATGAGACTAGTTAATTTGCCAATGACTTGTATCATGGGTGGATCTCTTTTCTTTCTACCAGTTTGCTTAATGCATAATTCTTTTATTGTTTTTAAATAAATTGGAATTTCCTTAATAGCTTGAAACAAAGGAATTTTGACATAAGCATTTTGTAATTCTTCTACAATATCAAATTCAGGAAAATAAATTTGATTTTTGATTTTCTGCTCTACTAACCTCTCTGGATAAGGTGGTGTTTGAGTCATAATAGCTTTTCCTTTCTGAATTTGATTTCCTGGGTGAGATTTTCAGATTGTCCTCCTTGTTCAATTTTCTCTTATATGATTGGTGGAGAATCTTTCTGTAATACTTTCCCAAACCTTAAGTGGAAATCTTGTATAGGAAGAGTAGAATATGTAGGAAGTAATGTTGTTTCTTCCATATTATAGATGGCCTCTCTAGTTTATTACTCATATTTGCTACTGGCTGAGCTGGCAATTTAGTTGGTCTGGGTGGTGGTTGATTAGAAGGCAGTTGATGCTACTAAGGTCGAGTTAGTGCATACATTGATTGTTGTGTAAATGGATTTGATTGAGTGGATTGCTAGAATTGTTGACATGGAAATGATTGTTGAGGATATGGTTGTTGATATGATGGAATAGATTGATATTGTTGAGGGTAAAATTGTTTAGGAGGTTGGGCTCCATAAGCATATCCTCGCCAACTTTGTGAAGGTTGTTTTTGGTTTTGCTGAGGAGGCCAAACCTACCATGGCATAGGATTATTCCATGAATTCTAATATTGAAAACTTTGGGGAATTTGTTGAGGAAATTGTTGAGATGCACCTGCAAAACGTGGTTGCCAAAATATTCTTGGTTCCATATAATAAATCCTCGAGTTTCTTCTATTTGACTTGATTACAATTCTTTTAATGTTGGACAATCGTCTGTAACATGATTTTCTATACATAGTCCATAAACATGTATATTATCCAAAGGACATTCTCATAAAAGATGCTTCTTCCTACACTTAGGACAAAAGATTGACATTGTTTGTTCTTCTTATTGTTCTTTATTTGTTTTTAATACATCAACTTTTGTTCCCAAGGTACTCAAAAGATCTTTTTTAAAGCTTTCTAACGAACTCCCTATTTTTGCTCTTGTCACTCCTCTTGCTACAAATTTGGAAGCTCTACAAGTTACATTTCTTTTTCCTATTTTGGATCTACCTCTAGAGTACTTTTGACATAGTTAATCTATTTCATCAAATGGTATCTATGAAATATCTCTTTTACCCATTACATTGAGAATATCAAGATACTCATCTCTTATTCCTTTAAGAAAAATTGTTCTAATGGTATCCAGATTTAGAGAATGTTGTTTGGATTTTTGCAGGTTGTAAAGGAATCATTCCAAATATTTCTCCAAACTCTCATTTACTTGTTGAGACATTCTAAAAATATCTTCTTTTGAATCTCTAGGCGTGAAATAGGCTTGATATTTTTTAAGAAAATTTTTCTTAATTTCATCCCAAGAAGTAATAGAGTGTTCTCGCAATCCCATAAACCATTTTAATGCAACTTCTTTAAGAGTAGTAGGAAAAAGACGAAGTTTATGTGTATCATTGGTGTAACCATAATTTCTACATAAGATACCAAATTTGAACATGAACGAATCAGGATCTTTAGTAGACATTCAATAGAAATTTGGTAAAACTGAAGGTGGAATATTCTTCATTTTTACTTCTTATCCTAGAATTGCTCTAGTATCTACAATTGGAAATACAAAAGTAGCTTTTTCATCATTTTATTCATCTTTTCTTCTTGTATGATCATATTCACTTTTGTGATGTTCTTCTTTTCTCCTTTCTACTTCTCTTCTTGTCTCTTCTTCTCTTCTTCTTTGCCATTGTTTTCTTTGTTTTCCATATTGTAACCTTTCTTCATGAGTGAGGATGGTAGATCCTTTCCCATCTTCTACCATATCTTTTTCAGTAGTTTCATCTATTTCAATAACAATTTGAGATTCAACTTGTTCTATGTTTGCAAGGACAGGTTGATATATTTGTTCAAGAATAGGCTGATCAATTGGATTTCTTGTTTCTGTTTTCCTGTGGAAGATATTTTTGTTTGTTTTTGTCTTATTTTCACTTCATAAGCTAACAAAGTTTGTCTTTCAACAAGAGTTAACCTTTGCCTTGAACGTTTTTTTTCCTCTAACTCTTCCAAAGTTGGTTTTCTAGAAATTGGTGTAGTTAATTCAAATGGAGGCTGACCTACTTCTACCAATGGTTTAGTAGTTGAGGGGTCTTGTTTTATGTATCTACCTTTTTCATCTCTATATCTAGGCATAAATGACCATAATGAAAAATCCTATCTATGTTTTTTTTTTATGTTTTTTTAAATACTCTTCCTAATTAGTATATCCAAAATATGCTTCCCCGAAAACGGCACCAAAAACGTTAGCTCAATTTATTGTGTAAATTAAGAAATGTATTTTACTATCAATCCAAGTTGGTAACCTTAGAAGAAAACTACAATTTATGGATTTTTGGATAAGAACTAATATAGAAAGTACTTATGAGAACAAAAGTGCATATTACAAATATAAATCATTCTACATAACTAAGAATGAAAATACATATTATAAATATAAATCACTCCTCACAACTTAAGAAAAAATATCTAAATCTATTCCATAAAAGCATGCATTATCGGTCAACGAAATTAGACTATTTTAGAAAAACAAGGAAGAGGCTCTCTCAAAGAGACCTGGTTTTCCTCCCTCAACAATTCTATAATGACATTGCCAATATCTAAGTAAGCATAAAAGAATGTAATGAGAGCATAAGAACTTAATTTAAGAAAACTTGAAAGAAGTGAATCTTATTTAGCCTTAGTCCTAGCTCATGGAGAAGAGGCTCTTTTAAAGAGACCTGGTTTTCCTTCCACATTCAAGCTAAGCACTAAAACAAAGGAATATTCACTTAACACATTCCATAAAATGAATTCACATTAAAGATATTTACAAAGAATTAAACTAGCAAATGCACAAATATAAACATGATACAACAAAGTGTACTTAGCTTGGTATGGGGGCCCTCCAACCTTGCTGGTACGCTACTAAAATACTCAGCTAAAGAAACTCATTTACTCCAAAAAACACAAAGAAATCATGAAACAAAATCTATGTCTTCAATTATCTCAAAATAATAAGTTTTTATACATAACTCTAACTATGAATGCCTCTCTTTAAATATGCAAAATGATAACCATATAAGCTAAAAAGTCTTAAACAACCATAATCAATGTTGTCCCACTTAATTAGGTCACAACCATCCATTAGTTACAATAAATCTAGAAAAATTCCCAAAAATCCTAAAACTGCCCCCTTTAATAGGGATTTCTTCGTGACAAGTCAAGTTTTACCAGCGTTGACCGAGCCTGTATTCATTTATTTTGACCAAGCCAATAGTTGTTCATCCATGCTTGGTTCCTAAGCTTTCAAAATATGTATTCATCTTGAGCCCAGGTGTCCTATATATATCACTTTAACGGAGCTATTATGGGAATTTCTAGTTCTGTCCAAAAATACTCTTAAAACCAAGTTTTTGCAAAAATATCTAAAAATTGAAAGCATAATTTATTTACCTGAATATGCATAATCATTTCAAAATAAGGCATATATGGATGATGTAAGGTGGAATATGATGGAAGTTAAGTGGATTTTTAATAAGAAAAATTGATCAAAATTGAGGGCCAACAACTATTTTGATTAAGTAATGAGCTTTGCCCATGGTTCGCGGACCATGGTAATGTAATGTGAAAACTATAAAAGGAAGTCATCTAGGAGCCATTAGGAAGCTTTTTGAAAGTGCATGAATAATATTTTGAGTTTTTAATTTTGGATTCTGGCAAAGGTTAAAGCTCCTACAGCTAAGTGCGTGGATACCTTGGCAAGCCCATAGATGAGTGTGTGGGCCCCTGCAGCTGCATGCGCAAGGTCAGAAGAAGTGTACTCATTGAAGATCTGAAGTAATAAAGAAAATTTGAAGCAATTCTATGTGTTCTTTGTATATTTATATATTTATGTGTTCATGCTCAGTTATGATTCGATTCTCTGTAATATTATTTTAATTGCATTGCGAAGATCCATATCTACTTTTGTATGATAACTTATGCATGTTAGAACTCTTAGGTGAAGATCACAGATCTGTTTAAGTAGAAATCACTTTAAGTCTACAATTCTAAATATAAGGGCTCATGAAGGTCCGATCGGGTCCTAGATTAAAGAAACACCTTGTTGCTAGATCACATAGCCTTCTAGATGTAGAAACCTAGTTCTAGTATCTCCCAATACTGCCTCGGGTGAGACTGTGGTCTACGCTAAGCAGACTATTGCCGAAAGGGACGATAGTGTAGGGTTTTGTTGGTTAGCATAGCTAACTATGAACTTGGGTTTGAGCCCCCTCA
The DNA here is from genome assembly GCA_000404065.3 of Pinus taeda. Lineage (NCBI taxonomy): Eukaryota > Viridiplantae > Streptophyta > Pinopsida > Pinales > Pinaceae > Pinus > Pinus taeda. Next base: position 23,315 of record APFE030326961.1, on the reverse strand, counting down.
AGTCAACAAATGGTTCGGTTGTCAAGATCAGGATCTATCTGAGCGATGTGTGATATGGCGTTCATGGATACCAACTAAGAAAGAACTCGAGAAGTGGGTAGATCAGAATTTGAATGATTTTACAGCTCAAGAAAATCGGAACTCGCACTAGTCAAAAGATAGTTGGTTACAAAGATATATCTACACAGAAGAGCACAAAATATTTTTGGCATCATTCGCTAACGGACTACATGAGTGGCTTTCAAAGTTAGCAAACAACAAACCTACTTGGAAACACGACGATCCTATTGTGTGGAATCTTGAACTGATCAAGCGTATTGATGAATCTGATTATAGGGTTGCAAGGGTTGTTAACTATTGGATTGATAGTGTTTTGGGTTGTTCCATCACTGAATTTGCAATTGAAACATCTGTATCATATAGCAAAGTTGAATGTCAATTCTTTAAGGGTCTGAGTGGTAAGTACCTGAAATCACTAAAAACTTGGATTAAAATGTTGTTGTGGGAAAAGGGTGTTATGCCTATGAATTTATGTTTAAAATAAGTCAGACTAGATATAAATGAAGTGGGAAAAGATTTAGAGCCAATCGGGAATACATTGAGGGCTCGTAGAGTCCATTATTAGGTGAATCAGAAAGCGAAGAAGAAAGGACCAGTCCTAGCACACCTGGAGGTGCGCCATAGACAGAAGGTAAGGGAACTTCTAGAATTTTGCATCCATCCACTCCATCTCCATCTCTGTCACCACCTCATACACCTACACCTACACCTCCACCTCCACCTCCACCTAAATTTTTTCAGTATGGTGAATACAATGAAAATTCCTATATTAGAGGGTCCGGGATATGAGGATCTTGATCAGTTTTGGTTCATAGTAGAAGCTATGTGGAAGGAATAGCATATTAATGATGATGACATGAAGAAAGCGCAAATATAGTACAACCAATTTGAATGCTACATTGGCTAAGACAAAGATTACACTAAACGCAGAATTAAGAAAGTCGAAATAAGAAGCTCAGTGTGTTACTGAAATAAAGGAGATCAAGCAGACGGATAATGAGTGTGCGTGGGATATAGATAAGAGGTTGAAGTGCTTACTGAGACAAGATAATCTTTAGATTTTAGATGAACAACATAAGGAATTGTACATAGCTTCGCTATTGCCACACTTAATATTTCCTTTGTCTCAATAGAAGATCGAATCTCAGGTCAAAGCATTAGAGATCATGATGAAGTTGGAGGCTTCACCGATCCAAGATATAAATGTGGGGATCAAACAAATCCAATCATAGTTAGCAAACCTGCATATGGAGTTGCAGGATATGAAGAAGGGAAATGAGGTTTAGTTGGGACTACGCCCTGAAGTTTGGTGCACAAAGTGCAAGGTTGTAGGTCACTATAAGGATCGATGCCCTGTGTTCTAGGACTATATAGCTGCAGGAGGTCCAAACCCACTCAAACTAGAGTCTCCTGCTACAAGCACTGGTTCAAGTGTCTGGTGTAGTATTTTCCAAGTGTCAGGAATGCATTTGACAGACAATTATTATCTATTGCAAAAGATTGTACAGTCACCAAAGAAACTATTTTGAAAATTTTTAAAAACGGATGGCCATGATGAAAGAGATTGTCAAAGCTATGACTTGATAATAAATACAACCCCAATGTATAGGATGCAGGCTGAAACCCACGTACACTATGATCAGGGCTCACCTGTGGCTCGTAGAGGATTCCAAGGATGGTGAAGAGGAGGAGGAGGTGCTAGAAGAGGTCAGGGCCAGATCGTCTGCTACAACTGTGGAGAACCAGGACATTTTGCGTGCAATTGTTAGAATCCAACTCATCCTTCTTGTCAATATTGTAAGAAATTTGATCATGTTATAGAAGATTGTCCTATATTAATAGCAAATATGTAGGGAAGGAAGAACCAAAAACCTTTGCATAACATTTAGATGATGAGATCCGAGTTGTGTGAAGACAATCCTAGTGTCAATATAGTCACGCGAAGTGGTATAACCATTGGTGAAGACATGGTAGATGGTAAATTAGGTACATGGGTTTGTAGGACTAGTGAGAAGAATGATGGATTTGACTTACAAAGAGAAAATGAGACGTTTATGGAGGAAATAAAACATTTTATGGATCCAGGTGCTTCTATGTCTAAAATTCATAAACAAATAGTCCCATGAAAAGAGAAATTTGAAGAACTTACTGCGACGAAGGACTCTGATCCCACGGTGCTGAAGTCATTTCTTCAGACCTGCATGAAACTACTGAGAGATCAAAAGGAAATTGAAGGACTACAATAATTGATAGATAATTTTGCTAGCAGGGACAAGCTGTTACTAGAACAATGCATAGTGAATAAGGTAAATCGAAGAGAACTGGTAGGGAGATGCGGTTGACATAACAAATTGGCAATTTTGACATGGACCAAATAATTCTAGACTTAGGATCTGACGCTAATGTATTGCCAAAACAAACTTGGGAATGTATGGGGAAACCTAAGTTGCAGTGGTCACCAATCCAATTGCGCATGGAAAACCAACAAAAGATAATTCTGATGGGTCGCTTGCATGGAGTGAAAGTAGATATTGAGGGATCCAATATCTATATTGAAATACTAGATGACAATAATTCATACCTAGCATTGCTCAGGATTGATTGGGCTTTCGACATTAATTCTATTATTAATTTGAAGAAATGAAGAACAGTGTTTGAAAAGAACAATGTTAGAGTGGTTGTTCCAATGGATCCAGTTGAAGGTGCGCAATACACATAGCCATTATGTGATGACTATGATGATGAAGAAATTGATCACATATATAAGCTCACTCTGTGAGACGAATACTAGATTAATCCCACTGCATATGGATGGATCAGTTGGGAGAAGGATAGTTCCTATCCATCAGACTCATATGAAGAATTAGAAAACTAGCAGAATCGGTTGCATGAGGTCTATACTCTATGATGCAATAGGCTTACAAAGTAGTTGCATTGTATATCAATTGAGGTACATAAATTACCTTATTATGATGGGCTAGATGATGTAAATATTTTTCTTGACCATTTTGAAAGAGACGTACAGAAGGAGAAAACGTTCAAGGCTCTAGATTTGGCTTTAAGAGATACACCTACAAGATGGTGGGGAACACACAAGGATAATATTGTTGATTGGAAGGAATATCATAGAATGATGACATTAAGATTTGGCTCTGCTAAAACATGACTCAGTCAAAAGTATATAGGTAAGTATGACCCGTTCAAACATCTAGCTTGATGTACGAAGGCTTAGGGTGAGGTACTTCAACCAAAGTGGGTACATATCTTTATTCTACCTTAGACATTATACCAATGAAATGGTATTTGGAGACGAAGTTGATACATGAGACTCCTGATTGGGATGAAATGAAGGAGAGTTTCCTATTGACATTCAACTTTGAAGATGGGTTTGAATGCATTGATGGGGCACTTTAGGAGATTAAGGAAACAATCTTCCGAACACCAATAGAACCTATAGCTTAGATGCAACCTGACTGGAGCGCGCAGCTACAACATGATTTGGAAAGCTATAATGTTACTATGGAAGAAGGCGACGAGGATCTGCAAAATATCAATATTCCTGAGTGAGAGGGACTATGCGAAGTTGCAGGACTTGATGTAGAGATCCCTAATATATCATAGCCGGTAAAGACAAAACAAGTAAATATTGGCTTAGAAGATTAACCAAAGTTCATGCATATTGGTGACTATTTGGATGAAGACACGGAAGGCAAGGTTGCTAAATTATTGCATGAATATCAGGATTTATTTCCGAAAAAATTCTCTAAATTGAATGGCATAGTAGGTGATTTGGGTAATATGATGAAGACCAATATAAAGTTAGATGTGAAGTCGGTTAAGCAACGCCCATATCGACTGAACCCCAAGTACAAGTAAAAGGTAAGAGAAGAGCTGGATAATATGCTCGCGATAGATATAATTGAGTAAGTAGAAGAGTCGGAATGGGTCAGTTTGATGGTGGCCCAAGAAAGGAAAAAAAAGGGTGATATAAGGAGTTGCGTAGATTTGTGAAAGTTAAATCATGCATGCATGCATGGCCCATTTCCTACGCCTTTTATAGATGAATTTATAAAAAACGTTGGTAGACAGGAGGCTTATTCATCCACATATGGATTTTTAGGATATCACCAAATTAAGATTGCATTGGAGGATAGAAGGAAGACTAACTTTGATATAGAATGGGGTTCATTCCAATATACAATTATGCCTTTCAAACTGAAAAATGCTCCTGCAAAATTTTCAAGGGTGGTAGATATAGCATTCGAAGAATTTATTCACAAGTTTCTTGAGGTCTACTTCAATGATTGGACAATTTCTGGGATAGTTAAGAAACATGTGTCTAGTATGCTCCTAATGTTGGATACATAAAGAAAGTACCAGATTTCCTTAAATTTGAAGAAGTGTGTTTTCTATATATGTTATTGAATATTGTTGCGACATGTCATATGTAAGAAGGGATTGATGGTAGACCCTACCAAGATCGTTTTAATTATCAATTTGGATCCACCAAGGAATGTAAAGTAGCGATAGACAACTTTGGGTCATATAGGGTACTATAGGAAGTCTATAAAGGTGTATGTGCAGATCACTATGCCAATGGAGAGGTTGTTGACAAAGCATGATATGTTTTGCTAGAATGAGGATTTTCAAGAGCTTGGATGTTCTTAAGGAGAATATGGTTACTGCGTCAATCCTAGTATTCCCGAATTGGAAGAAAGAATTTCATGTGCATGTGGATGCATCTTGTATTGTGTTGGGAGCTTTTTTAACTCAACCAGGTGAAGGAGATATTGACCATCCAATTGCCTTTGCAAGTAGGAAACTATCTAAGGTGGATAGAAATTATTCAACCATAGAGCGAGAAGGATCATTTTGCATTGAATTACCTGGTCAATAAGCCTATGTTGGGGGGGGGGGGGGGGGGGGGAGGAGTTCTATAGATGGTTTCTTCTCTTCCAGGAGTATGATTTTGAAGTGATAGTTAAGTCTAGGAGGTTGAATATTGGACTTGATAACCTCTATAGGATCGAGAATGGTGAAGAACCCACTAATATTGGTGAAGGGTTGCCTGACGTGCAGCTCTTCACTATTAGAATTGTTGATGAACATTCTATAGAAGTTATTTATTTCTGTCTATTGGCGTCACTCCTAAAGAATCCACAACACAACAAAAGAAGGAACTAGTAGTCAGGGCTGCAAATTTTTCAGTGATTGCAGGACACTTATATAAGATGGGACTGGATGAAGTATTGTGCTGATATGTACCTGAGTATGAACGACATAGTATTCTAACTAAAGCACATGATGGTGTCGCAAGAGGACATTATGAAGGTAAGGAAACTATGTAGAAGATTCTGTGAGTATTGTAGTGCATGCGATGTGTGTTAGAGAACTGAAATACCATCGTGGAGGGTTGAATTTCCCTCAAATCCACATGTCACGCTACAAGCATTTGACAAATGGGATGTTGACTTTGTTGGACCAATTAATTCCCCACGGAAGAGGACGTGTGCATGTTATATTATCACTGCAACAAATCATTTGACTAGATGGGCTGAGGCACAACCTTTGAAGGATTGTAGCGCGGAAACTACTATGAAGTTGATCTTAGAGTATATTCTGTCATGGTTTGGATGCTCGATGATCCTGATGAGTGACTAAGGTTCACACTCCTTGAATGGAACAATTAAGGTGCTTACAGAAGAGTTCCAAATGCATCATCAGAAGATTACATTGTATCATCCCCAGGAGAATGGAACTATCGAAGCTTTTAACAAAATATTGGAGAATTCCTTAACAAAGATCTTCAATGTTGATAGGAATGACTAGGATGTGTGCATACTAGCGATTTTATGGGCATATAGGACAACCTATAATAAATTGACAAGGAAAACACCATCTATATTGGTACATGGACAAGAAGAATTGATGCCAATGGAGTATATTGTGCGCAACCTAAGGATCACAATAGTAACTGAGATAACAGATCTCAACTGCATGGAGGAATGCTTAACGCAGCTGCTTGCATTGGAGGAGGACTGCTTTTTGGTTGGTGTTCATCAGCAGGTGCAGAAAGATAGGGAAAAGACATTGTATGATTGCCACATCAAGCAACGCACTTTCAAAATGGAGATTTGGTATTGATGTATGACAACAAGTTCATAAAATTTCCTGGGAAGTTTCAGATTCATTGGCTTGGAACCCATGTGATAAAGGGTATTTCAGATGTTGGCGCAGCTCAACTCACAAAGATGAATGGGGAGTTGTTTCCTAGAAGGATTAATGGAAGCATACTGAAGGCATACAGGGGTGATCCCACACCTTCGAGGATGCAATGACTATATGACAATAGGAAAGTCTTAGTGCTTCAAGTAGTTACAAGGAAGTGGAGGACTATAAACTACTTTATTGAGGAAGGATTCAGTTAAGGAAGGAAGGTTGTGCAATTTTTAGGGAGATGGAACAAGTGGAGAAAGTTGTGACAAGGTAGCTACACCATAAGGGAGGGTCCAGCACAACCTGCCCCACATGTGACCATTGGAAAAGATATAGTTGATTTCACCACGATTTTTCTATTAAAAGGAGAGGGAGGATTGCATTTAAGGATAATATCTATGAAAATCTACCGCCAAACTCAAATTTATGATAATGATATGAAGGCATTCAAATTTGAATTTGGCTATAAATATGACATCTCGCTTTACATTCAGACACTTTTCCTATTGAAGAAATTTGGTGAGCTTTTGCGCTTAAGTCTAAGATGAGATAAATGTTGCATGTCTGGTGAGGATTGGCAGGACGTCTGCTGGAATTTTTGGAACAAGGATCAACAAAAATCATGACTGCTACTCCTCCTACACACACCACAACTCCTAGATTTTCGAGATTTAAGCCCACAGCTATAGGAGCGGAAACAACAATGGTGGAACCATCAGAAGCAGCAACAATGAAGAAGCAGAAGAAATCGTAGAAGCCACCAATAACAGTCACCTAGGAAGGTGTCTGCTACAAAGAGGAGCAAGGAAAAGATGTAAAAGGAGAAAAATAACTTGAGATAGGAGTTGAGGACATAAGTGTCGATGAGGCTAAGCCAATTTCATGGTTACCTATGTATATGTCACCGAGAAATTTGACTGCTAAGGTGACAAAGGACCCTGATGCAGTAAAATTTTCCATTTTTACACATTTATTTCCCAAAGATGTTCCCTTTCAAGGATCATTTGTAGTGTGTGTACCACAACTGTGCATGGAGGATTAGGATTTGGTGTACAGGGCCAAATTCTATCATTTTGAGCTGAGTAAATACCTAAAGATGGTATGCTATGAGGAGTTCAAGGTAACACGAGTAGAACCAATGACGTGGGCTGCTGGGATTCAGTGCACTAGTTTACTGAAAATGTTGATTGTGCCTCATTTTGGGTGCAACAACATCAATACAGCATGTGTGCGCCAGTTGTTGGCTTTGGTGCATGACAAAGCCTTATGGCTTGGGGAGAGGATCCCGATTGACGCTATGTTGATCAGGTAGATCACTGCGTTGCCATGTGCAAGAGAAAACCCTGCCAGTGCTTTTGTTGGGAAGTCTCAAGAAAATAATCTTGTAGACCAAGTAAAGAAAGATTTCCATGTTGTCAAGAAGTCACGAGGCTATGATGTAAGCTCGATTTCTGATAAGGCTATTGCCTTTGTTGCATCCATTCTGGTTGGTAAGATTATGAGGAATTAAAGGGTAGATGAGGTGTCTGCCCTAGTTATTCAGTTGGTTGCACAATGTAGCCAAGTGGTGCAGCTCAATTGGGTAGGATATCTGGTTGGATGGGTTCCCTCGGATCTAAGTTTGGTCTAAATGCTGAGTCAATTTTGATGTAATATTGCAAAGTCTCCGCATTTTGAGGAGTAGAGAGAAAATAGTGCAAAACATTAAGAGTCAAAGGGTATTTTAGGCAGGTCAAAGCCCCTTAATTTGTAAAGGGATGGGTTTTTTTGATTAAGTAATGAGCTCTGCCTATGGTTCGTGGACCATGGTAATGTAATGTGAAAAGTATAAAAGGAAGTCATCTAGGAGTCATTAGGCATATTTTTGAAAGTGCATGAATAAGATTTTGAGTCTGTAATTCTATATTCTAGCAAAGGGGAAGGCACCTGCAGTTGAGTGTACGGATACCTTGGTAAGTCTACAGTTGAGTGTGTGGGCCCCTACAACTATGTGCAAAGGGTCAGAAGAAGTGTATTAATTAAAGATCTGAGGTAATAAATACTATTTCAAGCAATTCCATACATTCTCTATATATTTTATGTTACTGTGTTTATTCTCATTTATGATTAGATTCTCTGTAATATTGTTTTAATTGCATCACGAAGGTCCATATCTACTATTGTATGATAACTTATGCATGTTAGAACAATTAGGTGAAGCTCATAGATCTATTTAAGTAGAAATCACTTAAGTTTGTTATTTTGAAGATAAGGGTTCATGAAGGTCAAATCATGCCCTAGATTAAGGAAACGCCTTGCTGCTACATCACATAGCCTTCTGGATGTAGAAATTTGGTTCTAGCATCCCCTAATACTACCTTGGGTGAGGCTGTAGTCTGCGCTAAGTAGATTGTTGCCGAAAGGGTCAGTAGTGTAGGGTTTTGTTGGTTATCATAGCTAACTTTGAACTTGGATCCAAGCCCCCTCAAGCCAAAAATGAGGTTCCCACGGAGGAATACCTAAATATTTCTTTCAAGTATGACTATCGAATCGTGGTTGGATGGAGGACAAGCTTGGCACCTTCACAATCTTCCTCCACCCAACATAACACACAAGCAAATAAAATAAATGAATAGCATTTATAAATCATTACTTTTACAATCTATTGGTTATTATTTTTGGCCATAAAGTAATGTGTTTGATTCTAAAAATAAGGCAAGAAATGTAGATACAACACACGAGCCTACTTCCAGTGGAGTGTCTGATCTTGAGATTGATGTTCATCTCAGTATTAGAGGTATTTCTTGTGTTATAAAAAGTCTGTAGTATGGAATACAATTAAAAATATTTAAATGCAAATGGTGCATTAATTATAACATTTTTTGTTTCTACACCAAAGCATGTACAAGAAGTGGCCAAAGAAGAGTAGTAATGTATGGCTACATCTGAAAATATTATGCTTCCCTCCACTACTAAAGCAAGCAAATAACACTCTACTAATATTTTTTTTAGTAAAAAACTTGTAATAATAATAAATATAAATGTGAATTTAACTTTTCTTTCTTATTGCAATACATGCTTGACCCCACTTGCAGCAACATAGTCATAGGACTAGGTCAACAACAAGACATATTACATTAGAGACCACAACAACTAAAGGGGGACAAGTTCAAGGCATCCTCACTAACTTCATATAAAAAAAGAGAAAGGAATGTGATAAAAAATGGCTACACTTGTTTATTTAGAGTATGTTTTTTATATTACCACATTTTTGGCTGAGAGATTGAATGCCTCATGGCATGTGCACATGTAACTTTAGACTATATTAATAAAAAAATGTGATTTTTCTGTGGCAAAAAATTAGAACAATTTTTTTTCATATTATGTAAACATATTTTTTGTGATAAAATTGATTGAGATAAAATATTTTTGGATGTACGAATGAATGAATGAATTAATGATGACACCATTAAAGACATCATATATTTGTGATTTTTCTTCATCCAACTCTAGTTTGAGGTTATGATTAAATTATAATGCAAGAAATTATTTATAGAGGCTTAACCAAAACCGATGTAAACTGAATACGAGAAAAAATATAAAAGATGCCTTCTAATATTTTGTCTCATATAAACTTTGTGGATTTTAAACATATTGGTATGCAAGTCATTTTGAAATATGTACAACCCTTTAACTACTAGGAAAACCAAGGAAGATTTCATAGGTTATAACACTAGTTTCCATAAGCTTTATAAATAGAACTACCATGCATTGAAGTTGTTTATAAAATACCAACATTTGTTAAATCAGTCACCCATTTTAGTCTTGGAGATGAGATACTTATAAACATTTGCCTAGTGAAGGATTTGAGTAACTCCAAATCTGATTTTTTGGACTAGTGGATTATTATAGTGCAATATACATGTCCTTCATTATTTTTCCATCCACAATATTGTGTTACAATATTTCTAATTTTCTTTTTAATAAAAGATTTGATTCCTTCCTTTCCTTGAATACTACTTTTCTTCTCTTCTCCTTGAAATACTCCCTTAGTTGTGATGCCTCAATCAACCTTCAAAATGAATAGTTAAGGGTTTAATACTCTAAGTTTCAGTGATTAAATTGTTCATATTCATGTTCCTCTTTCAATTGCATAATGGTTTCAACTCATGTGATAATTAACTCAACTATCTCATTGAAATATATCATTGACTCACTTATTACTACTAACTAGACCTTCTAATATAGAACTAATCCAATTCAATTCAATTAACAAATATATTATAGCCCATTGTCTAGTCACCTCATGATGGTTCTCAACAAAATGATGGCCAATCCAATTGATCTAACTCATTAAATTGGTTTTTTTTAATGATATAAAATGTTTTATCAAATTCAAATATTTAAATGTTTATAACTAAGAATGGTGGAATAAAATTACAAATTACACTTATTTGATAAAAAGGGTGATAAGGTGAAGGAACCATTCTCATAGTAGCCCACAAATGCCACAAAGGAAGTGCTTAATGATTCTGATTGGTTTGATGATGATGAGTTGTACATGTCTCTTGACCCAATTGTAACATTCAATAAGTTTGTGGTTAGAATGAAAAACGAAATTTCTCATTTGATTCGCATTAGAAATAAAAGTTTTTATATTAAAAATAGGATCAACATTTTGTACCAACATATTCATATATATCAGGTAATAACCATATTTTAAAGTGAATTTTCTATGTCATAAGTTCAATTATGAATGTTTTTTCTTTTTAATTTTACATTGTTTAATTGAAAAATCATATTCTTTATTATATATGATTTTTTGGCATAGATCACACCACAACATATAGACACCACAAGGAATCTAGAAGAGGAGCACAGGGAAACCATTCCAACAATTCCGACTAATGCACGAGATAAAGAGAACTCTAATGCTATTTTTATTAATGAATAATAACAAAAAATATCAATTTAACATTTATTTATTGTTACAGTTGATGATCTACCCCTCTTGCATCAGCCTCAGCAATGTCATCGGTACATGGCCAGGCCATAAAAAATAAAGAAAAATAAATGGTTTTCTATTTTATCATTAAATACATCACATATCATATTATGAGAACACATTTTTGATGATAATTTTTTTTTGAGATGAAGTATTTTGTGTCTTTGAATAATGAATGAATGTTATATGTTAATGAATAATTGTTATATGTCTCTTCACATGCCCAAAATTCTATGTCTTGATGCACAAGTGTAGAGTATGGGTTTTGGAATTCTTTCAACAAGACTTAACCTCAGAATGAGGTCATCAATACCATTGATCTTGGATCTCTTTTATGCATAGGTGTATCCTATTTCAATAATTCTTTTGGCTCCCTTTGAAAAGGTGACAATGGAAAACCATTTAGGGATTCCAAAGGAGGCTTATGCACATGTCTTTCAACTTGAGACTGTGATCACTCAAAACTTGTCTAGAATGAAGGCTTGATAGATGAATTTTGAAGACTTCAAATCTTGTAAAATTACCTCATACCTTCACTTACTTTGTCAAGATGCTTGGAATTTCTTGATGTCATCAAATATCCTTTTGGTCCATCAAGATCAAAGTCCTTAAGCTCTCTATCTTCTTGACTAAGTATGAGGTTATGCCACATATAAGAGGGCTAGTAGAATGAGACTATAAATTCGCTTTCTTGTTTGATACGTTTGGTATATGGAGAGAAGGTCCTATAGCTATTCAGTCATCAATAAAAGTGATTATATCCATCCGAAACCCCTTGATCCTTTCTTTGTATACTATCGACCTTATCTCTACAATTAGGGCTAGAAATTATTCCTAGATTTTTGTTCTTCTTTCCTTCACAAATTCAGATTAAGGAATTCACTTTTCTTGAGATGAGAAGGTGGCAAGTTGATATTATTTTCTTCCCTCACTTCAAAGCATGGCTCTGCTAGCATGTTGATAAATCTAGGGCATAGAGTTAGTTTAAATGTTAACCTGATTTATCTTTAATCTTTGACACTTTCTTGAGATTCAAATCCTTCTATGGCTTTGGTTACAGATCAATGTGATGGGTCATTAATAAATTTATAGCCCAATACAATCATCACAAATTCATAGTTGACCCATCTTGGTTAGCACAGATAGGCTAGTAGATCATCACTTTCGTCCCTACAAATAGAGAGATAGGTACGATTTTGCAATACACCAGGGACATGTTATCCCACCTGGGCTTGATAACAGTTGTTCACTAATCTCAAATACAAGGAGGGTGTATAATACCATATATTTGATAAATTCATGGAATAAATCATTAACTTTGTTAGGAACACCAAGAGCCTATAATCAGATTCCCATTGTTAAACTAAGCCTTTACACAATATGTGATAGTGATAAGTCAACCATCTACTACTTTGTATCCCTATCTCACTCCACGATACACTAACACGCTCCTAATGTAGGTTCTAGATACTCCTAATTCAATTCCTAATCGCAAAAATTGTGATTATGACATAAATTTAAGTACATATGTGTGTAATGTCCATGATGAGACATATGAATTGTTCTCCCCAAATTTCATGTCAATGATTATAACCCTAAATGGGCTAGCACTAGTCTATCTCATCAGCTCAAAATGACCCGATAGATGAAAATTACCCTTTCTACATATTATATGCAGGAATTTAGGGAAGACCATACCCTCTACCTATCCTATGATTGATTATGACAATAAGTGAATAAAGGATAATTGGTGGATCTTTGTTAACAAGATCGCCTACTTATAAATTGTACTTTTTTCACCTGTTCTCACAATCAAGCATAGGTTAGGTAGAGGGGATGGCCTGCCATAAATTCATGCATATAATTTGTAGAAGGAGTCATCTATGCGACAATGTGAAGTGATGATGGCAGACATGGTAAATTTTCATCTTTCAGGTCATTTTGAGATGGTGTTGACATACCATTGCTAGCCCATGTAAGGTTGTAATCATTGATGGGCAATGTGCAGAGGACAATTTATACATCCCATCATGGAAATTACACTCATATGTACTTAAATTATCATCATAATCACAAATTGTTGTGAATTGATAAGTAATATATGTTAGAATTTTGTTATACTAATATAGATTATAAAATGCAACCAATATATAGGTTAGTTACAATAAATATAGTATAAAATATAGCAGCCATTCAAACAGTGTCAACTAGTGCATGAGGTAAAGAAAATTCTAATGCTACTTTTATTAATGAATAATTACAAAAGATATCAATTTAACATTCCTTTCTTGTTACAGTTGATGATCCACCCCTCTTGCGGCAGCCTCAACAATGTCATGAGTACACGACCATGCCATCAAAAATAAAGAAATAGAAAAAGGAATGATTGTACTCATTATATCATTAGAAACATCATGTACCATATTATGAAAACATATTTTTGATGATAAAATTTCTCTAGGTGAAGTATTTTGTGTCTAGGATTAATGAATGAATGAATGAATGTTATATGTTAATGAATAATTTTTATATGTCTCTTTATTTACATGACATTGTTTCATATAATGTAAACATATTTTTTATGATAAAATTTATTGAGATGAAATATTTTGTGGATTTATGAATGAATGGTTTTTGTTTGTTTTTTTTTATATATATCTTAATGCCTTGATTTCAACTGTTTCCTATATAGTTATATAGATTGGGTATGGGGAATTGAGAGTGTGTGTGGGGGAGGGGGGGGGTGTGGTGTGGTGTGGGGGAAGGGGCCATTAGAGCTTCCACCTTCATGTGGTTGGCCCTATTCAGACGAGAATAAATTAGGATTTAGATAATCTTGGAGAAAAACACCTTCAATCCTATAGAGAAACAACAAATTTAATGTTGACTTGGTTGTTACTTTGTCAAGTGGGGGGAGGTTTACTCCAAGATTAAACTACTCCAACAATTTATTCTTGAAACTAAGAGTAGCTCATTTAGGTATTCATGAATGCAAGTCCTTTTAATTATTATTTATCATGCAATTAAATTTAATATTTGGTCAAAGTTAATCTTATTTTGCCTCATTGGTCTCATGAATATGTGTAGGACAACTAGTTTCAATTCACATGTTGAAGTGGAACAACTATCTGAAGAAGATAGCTCAAAATGGTAAGGGTTTATGTGAGACAAAAAAAAATTGTTTGATATTTGTGTTGCATGTCTTGGTTGAGTGGGAGTTACATAAAGGTTATATGAAATAACAAACTTGTACATGAAACAACTTGTGTAGTATTTGTCTTTATTTGACAATTGTGTTTGTATTTTAGTAAAATACCATAAACTATCATTTTTCATATAGGGTAGTAGGAGAAACTCTTCCTTTATTAATTGGGCATAAGGAACTAGTATGATTTTTATTCTATTTTATTAATTATTTATCGCATCTAACTTCTCCTCCTTCCTTTATTTTTCAGGTACTTTCATTCACATATCTGGATTTCAAAGATTAACTAGGGTTGGAGTCATATATGTGAAAAAAAAAATCATCGAAGTACTGCTCAACTTTAGCCGAACAAGTTCTTGGATACCAGTGTGTGATTTAGTTTTTTATTGCATTTGATTTCAAGTAATTTTTTATTTTTGCATTGTAAATATTCCAAGACCATAGATGTTGAGAAAAACTAAGACAAACAGAATTAAGGTTTCTTTTATAATGTTTTATCTTATTATATTGCCAATTATTGTGATATAATGTTAGTTCGTCATCATTTTTATTTTGTGTTCATCACCAAGATAATTCCAATAAAGAAGATCACAATGCAAACAAGAAACACTATAAATAGGCTCCAAGCTAGGGAAAAACCCAAAAACTTCTCTTCTTATAGAAATTCAAGGAAGAATTCCAAGACCTTTAATTAAGACAACTCACCATGTGATAGGCCAGCCACCCAAAAAACAATGCTTCTCTCTATAACTTGGTTTGTTTCTCTTTTCTAGCTCAAAATATGAACATAGATAGTTTTCTTCCCATACGTGTGAGATTTCCAAACAAATAATTGATGCACAAGGCAAACAAATAGACCTTGTTACTTTCCTCACTATCCTTCACATATTTATTTCTTTGAATTTTCCTTAGACTTCTTGAAGAGAATAAATTACTTGTGTGACTCAAATGAGGTCCAATACGTCTCCTTTATATAGTCTTTTGGTGGGTTTCAAGTGCCCCTTATGGGGCCGACTTGATGGGCTCACCGACCACACTCAAGGAATTGTTTTCCCTTAAGAACACTAAGTTATGAGGGATCAACAAAGAAATAGAATAAAACCAACAGTAGAATATGTTTTAGTAGATGGTTTTTCTCACCTACTATACTTTACATCCTTTGACAAGGGAGTTTAGTTTTGAATTACTCAACCTCCTTCTAGACCTAACTAACATAGTGACTCAAACTTCATTATGCTTTAATATAATTTCAATAACATTTATATATAATTATATTTCCCCGTCCATAAACAAATCCCATGGAGGTCTCATCTATATGTAAAGTATATAAGTCTAGCAATCTAACCCCTCACAAAATAATTATATTTTTTAATTTCCTAAAATTAGCCATTATTAGTCATTTCCTTTTTTTCAATGTAATTTTTTAACAAAGGATTACTCAACATCCCTATGTGTCACCTTTTGGATATTTCCAAATAAATATTCTTCCTAACTACTAAATTAAATAATAATATATTAATTTTCGCTCCAAAAGTTGGTAATTTTTAAGTGAATTAATACCAACAAGTCCACTTACATTTATACTAGTTTAAGTAGAATTTGGAAGGATTAGTGTTAGGGAGTAAGGATTACACACCACTAATGCATAACCTATATCATAACTATGAAATGAGGACTCCATCCCCTTATTCCCATTATCCTGAAGGTGGAGATATTCAACTCACATATTTTACAAAGTGGGACTATTTCAATTGTTGTCCCACTACATTACTTATCAATGTTGTCACTATCAATGTCACAGTCAAACGACCTAATTCAAAGAAACTAACTCATCATAGTAATTTTCATGGTAAAGCATCAATGTTAGTTCTATCAATTTATATTTTCATAGCTCAATATTCTATATTACAACATAGTCCAAAGGTGTTGTTGCTTCATGCACTATGGTTGCCACATTAACACAAGACCATGTCAATGTACCATTGTATAAGACGATATCATGTGTGCATATATATACTCAAAAACTACTCTTGCAACTCATAAGGTCACTATGTTAAGTTAGCAGTTGTCTTCAAGTCATTGTTCCTATGTCAAGGTTAATATATCAAGGTCATTGTATGTAACCATCTCCTCCCACATTTACCCACTTTCACCAGTTTTCCTGGGGTAAACATGAGCTAAGGGTCATTATGATAAGAATCAACCTCCTATATGACCTTAAGGAAATGGAGTCGAAAACATAAGACCTTATTGAATTCCCTTAGGTGTTACAAGACCCCTACGAGCTACCCAAACCCTCTAGGTGTCCAACCCCTGAGCTAACTCTCTTTTTCACTGACCTGGGCTCTCAATGGCTCCCTTAACAAGGCCTCCAAGTGACTCTAAGCCTCTAGTTGCTCCCATAGGCCTGCTTCCCAGTGAATATGGTAATTTCCAGTTAGTTATATGCCAGTGACCCTAAATTTTGAGCCACTTTTTTAAGGCTAGGACTTAGACCTCTGCCCAAAACTCAATGAAACCTATAGAACTGATGAATAGCACAGAAAAAAAGCTTCTAAACCAAAAAATTGAACAACAATTTGACCTAACCCCTCCCAACCAAGACATATATTCCATCAAACACATGGTAAACATACAATTTATAGGTTATGAATGCATATCTGAACATAGGGAGCTAGAACATTTATTATGTTTAACAATTAGGACCAATGCCTTCTCATAATAGCTACCATAATTCCAATTATGTCTTGCATTCATTAACAGAAATTCGTTTCATAAAATGTGATAAGATCCATACCTAAATCTGTCATATAATGTAACAACCCTCATGAAAATTCCATGTAATAAAAGTTAAAAACAATAACCACGGTTGATGGGACACTTATTCCATGTTGAATGTTGGGCAAGAAATCCTAAGGGGTGTTCTTTTGGCTAAGGAAATTTGCAAAGGAAATGGCTAAGGCTTTGGAAATGAAAAATGAAAATTTTGGCAGATTTATTTATGAAAGTAATGGAAATTAAGAGAAAAGCGAGGTGAAAGGTCACAAGTTTCATGTGAGGAGGAAAATGAAGGAAAATAATTGAAAATGAAGAAAATAGAGGCCTCATTCATAAAAAGGCTTTTGAGGATCAGTTGGTAACCTTTTTCTAGTTGATTTTTCAAGTTCTATCATTATTATCTCTCTCTCTCTCTCTCTCTCTCTCTCTCTCTCTCTCTCTCTCTTGGACACTTAGAGTTTCTTGGAGTAAGCAAGGAAAAGAAGGAAAGAGGAAGAAAATCTCAAGCATGGAAAGGTAAGATCAAGAATCTACAATAGGCTTCATTGTAGATATTGACTTTCATGTGTATTTTCCTTGCTATATTTGGCATGCATGGGATTGCATGTGTTTCTTTTCTACCATGGCATGGGTTTTTCTAGGTGTGATAATATTTTTAGCCTAGCCTTGCCATTTCATGATAACTTTGATGAGATGGGTTCTCTCATTCAGTTTATGTGGGATGGCCAAATTGGATTCGACGCTAAGTGGGGTGGATCTCCTAATTGAAAAACAAATGGTCTACGTGGTCCCTGAACCAGACTAAGGATCATGAAGCCATTGGCCTAGTAACCCATGAATCAGACTATGGGTTGCAGTAAAGCCAGATTGTGTGCCTCGGTGGGCCTAAGAATACTTGCCGGTGAAAGGCGGTATATACGGTAAAGCCAAGAGATGGATTTTCTCTCTGTTGGGCCTAGTCATCTTGGGATGGAATGCACAGTAAAAGCCTGGAGAGTATATCTTGGTGTAGCTCCTAGTGATCCCTAAATAAGACTGTGGATGCACGATAAAGCCTGAGAGACTAGAACACACTAAAATTCCTAACGGTGTAGGTGGAGAACTATGATGGCATCCACGTTGATTGGTGTTTTTGGTGTGTTTTATGAGTCCCACATTCATGCGTGGAATATGGCACAGGGGTGATTGGTTGAAGAGAGACTTGGCTTATCCAATTTATGGTCAGGTGGAACATGGTAGTCCCATCTCTGGTTGGTTCATTACATCCATTAATGAGAAATTCATTGCCTTGATTTTCATGTGTAAATATATTGATGTATATGTGGATTTTGATGGTTGATATGTTTATGGTATTATTGTTCCTACTATGTTGGTTATATCTATATATATATAAATAGATATAAATCTATAATAATATATATATATATCATATATATATTATATATATATATAATATTATATATATATTTATATATATATATTATTATATATATATATATATTATAATAGCAACTGGCTCTTAATATGTTTTAACTTGTAAATGAATGGATAATGTATCTATGGCCCGATAGATTATAATGCATCAAATGACATGCGGGAACAATAGTTCATAACGATTCTTAGATAAGTATGAGATCCCTACACTTAATTCCGTTATTTACACTGGTAGTTTACATGTTGATGATATGTTTGACAAAATTCCTCATATGGCTAATAGGGGTATGGTTATGGTCTTGTTCAGTTTATTTCTTTTGCATCATTGTTTCCCTATATTTTTACTGATTCTAAGCTATCACTCCATTCTAGATAGTGGCTTGGCCTCTGGGCTTGAAAAAGTGGCTTAAATCCTAGGGTCGTTGGCATAGAACTAGCAATTTTAGTCTCTGGTCACTCTTAGGCAAGTCCATGAGAGAGAATTTGGGTTGCTGGCTGCTCCCTTGCCCATAGCATGAGAGTGACTATGGCATAAGAGATCCAGAACAACAGTTGGATCCAGGGACACGATGCCTGAGTGGATGACTTGTCTCTTGATGGTTTTGTTGATGATGTTGGATGACTGCGTGTGATGTTCCATCGATTCCACTTCCTAAAGGTCACATAGGAGGTCAAATCTAATCATAATAGCCTCTTGTCTCATGTTTACCCCAGTTGGCATGGTTACTTAGGTGGATGTGGGAGGAGGATGTTACAGAGTGGTAACAAAGCATGGTTCAACTCTCAGACTGCATGGCAAGTGTGTGTTGGTCATGCATGCATGTCAGTTGCATGTGTGTCTTTTACACTTGCATTTCATGTACTTGTTGCATTGTCTTGATGATTGATTATGGTTGTTATGTACAATTTGATATTGATTTTGTGAAATGTATTTGTCATGAGTATGTGACTGGTTGCATATGAATTATATCTCACTTACATGTTGATTTTATGTTGCCTACTTACATCCTTGTATGTTAGGTTACATTCATGAATATGTTGATTACTTTTATCAGTCATGTAGGTTGATTACAAGAATTTATCGCTTATGCTTGACTACATGCGTTTATGCATATGTGTAGTTGATTAGGCATTTCTTATGCATGATGTTGGTTGCATGTGGAAATGTGTACAATGGATTAATGGTTGTTGTTATGCATGAGGTCATAGCATGCATTGTTGATATGGCCTTGCATTTATGACAACACCCTAGTTAGAGTGATGTTTATGTGATGATACATTTATTTGTGTATGTATATATGTTGTTATAATTATGTTATACATGTATCACGTTGATCTAGTGATCTTGAAGACAAGGTATCCTCCTCGAGCTATACTACAATACGTTGGTTTATGGTGATTTGGTTTATCTGATATATTTTGCATTGTAGGAAGAAATATCAAATGGCTAGGAAGATGTTTGAGTACATAGACTCTCCCTATGAATTCGAAGAGCAATATGGTGTTGGGAATCCTTCTGATTTGGTAGTTACACTAAGAAGCTTGAAGGAAAAGATAAGGAATTGTAAGGCAGATAATGATTGGATCATACAGGCACAAGAGAAGCAAGTAGAGGTTAATGATATACCTCTTTAGAGTTTGTTAGAATTATGACAAGGGCCGCTTCAGATCAACCATGTACATGAGGATGGAACTAATGGGGCATATGGCAGTAGGTATCCTAGTAGACACAAGTCAGATTTGATCTGATACGGTGAGTGATGGCAGGTTGTTGGACATTGAGAGATGGAAGGTACTATTCTAGTTCTATTTCTGATATAAATAATGATCATCATTGTTATCATCCTTACAGGAGGAATGATAGGGGATACTTCCCAGATGAATCCAATAAAGAAAAACCACCTACTTTTGATAGAGATGTGAAGGAGATGAAAGAGGCAGAGGCTTGAATACTTGGGATGAACAAATTATTTGATTTGCATGAGTACAACGATAACATGAAGGCCATAATATCTATCTTCAAACTGAAAGATAAAGCATACATTTGGAGGGAAGATGTTAAGTGGGTCAGAGACACCACGATAGATGTCTTGAGTTGGCGGGAATTCAAGAGGCTTTTTAGGAAGAAATACTTATTAGAGAGGTACTATGACAATAAGGCTAAAGAATTATATGAGCTAAAGATGAGATCAATGCAAGTTGAAGAGTACAAAACCAAGTTTCTGGAGCTATTAAGGTATGTACTGTATCTTACTGATAAGAAGGCTAAAGTTTAGAGGTTTGTCAATGGTTTTCCCTTAGGATTTATAGATTGGATTGAGTATGATGAGCCTCAACCACATGAGGAAGTGATTGGGAAATTGAAGCATTGCTATAAACAATCAAAATGTAATAATGGACCTCAGCATGGATGGAAGGGAAAAGACAATGGTAAAGGTAAATGGTAGCCTAAGAGAATAAGGCCTCAGAATGTAATGGGAAAGAAAATGTGGCACTAGAAAAGAAGCTTAATGCAATTATATAGGGACACAGATCAAAACAACAACAACATAGATGTTGGGTGTGGAGCTTGATTATCTTCTGTATTCAAAGGTATCGCCACATTGGACCCCAGTTCAAAATGGGGTGGCAACACTGCTTGTAAAATAATTGCTGCAGGGGGGGTCCAGGGGGCGGGTGCGGCCGCGACCTTTGGGGAGCCCACCCATGGTGGGGGGTTTTGGGGGCAGCGCCCCCGAAGCTAAAAATAGATGTAAAATTGCCTTGTAAAAGTATAGTAATTTCTAGTCAATCTAGGCCATTCATTAGGTGAAGATCTGACGATAGAAGTTATGATTAATTTAGGGTTTTTTTCTTTAGAAGGCAACCCCTCACTATATATGATGGCATTGTATTGCGTCTATGTAGATCTGTGTTCTGAGTGAGAAAGAGAGAGGAGATTGAGAGTGAAGAGGGCGTTATAGCGGATCTGCTGTAGGTTGTATCTCTTCAGTTTGTTGGATAATATAAAAGGAAGGACTGGTTTTTTCTCCGTGGATGTAGCCCAAACTAGGTGAACCATGTATATTTGTGTCTATCTTGTTTTATGCATTTTCTTTGTTTATATTTCTGTGATATTTTATGTGTTCCATTGCTCCGTAATATATAATTTTCTAACAACTAGTATCAGAGTCGAAGGTATGTTTGGCTGATAAATTCGCACGAAAGAAGGGTTCCTCATTTGAGTGGGAGCAATGGCGGAGGATGGTAAGTTTAGGGTCAAGAAATTTAACGGCCAAAACTTCTCACTTTGGAAGATGCATATGGAAGATTATCTGTATCAAAAAGATTTATACCTACCATTGGGTGGAAAAACAAAGATGCCGACGGGTATGACAGATGAAGAATGGAACCTTCTTGATAGAAAGGCACTCGGAATAGTACAGTTGTGCCTCACAGCGTCATTCTCCTTCAACATTTCGAAGGAAACAATGACAAAGGGTTTGATTAAGGTGTTAGAGAAACTATATGAAAAACCCTCGGCCTCAAACAAGGTATTTCTTATGAAACGGTTATTTAAGATGAAGATGTTAAAAGGTGGATCTGTTGCAGATCATTTAAATGATTTTAATACTGTTACAAGTCAGTTATGTTTTTTAGGGGTAAACTTTCATGATGAAGTTAGAGCTCTGTTATTCTTGTGCTCATTACTAGAAAGTTGGAATGGTTTAGTAATGGCCATTAGTAACTCTGTTTCTGGATCTAGTACTTTAAAGTTTGATGATGCTTTAGGTGCTATCCTTAGCGAGGAAATGCGACGTAAAAGCTCTAGTGAGACATCGGGTAGTGCTTTGAGTACAGAGTCTAGGGGAAGAAAAATGGAAAGAGGAAAGAGCTCAGGATATCATAGTAAATCAAGGAAAGGCAAATCCAAGTCCATATCGGGGATAGTGTGTTGGAAATGTGGAAAGAAAGGACACCTAAAGAAAAATTGTAGATCTCGGAAGGGAAAAGAAGGAGATGCACAACAAGAAAACAATCATGAATCAAATGTGACAGGTGAAGTGTTACAAGATGCTTTGATTCTTTCTTTCGAAAATATTACTGATTCCTGGCTGGTAGATTCAGGGGCCTCATTCCATGCCACGCCTGATAATAAATATTTTCATGACTAAGTTGAAGGAGATATTGGACAAGTCCATTTGGGTGATGATAAACCTTGTAAAATTGTTGGAATGGGTAAGGTTCTTGTAAAACAGTAAAATGGAAACCAATGGCTACTAAAGGAGGTAAGGCATGTTCCAAATCTGAAGAAAAATGTGATTTCAACAGGGCAGTTAGGCGGTGAAGGTTGTGTGACAAATTTCACAAATAAAGCTTGGAAGTTCACCAAAGGAGCCCTGGTAATAGCAAAAGGCGAAAAGGTTGGTACATTGTATTTATGAAATGGTATTTCTAACTATGTTTATGCTTTAACTTCCAAAGGAGCAGATGCAACATTATGGCATCATAGGCTCGGACACATGAGTGAAAAGGGAGTGAAGATTCTTCACTCAAGGAATTTTTTGTCGATTTTAAAGAATGTTGATTTGGACTTCTGTGAGAATTGCATTTATGGAAAACAGAAGAGAGTCAGATTTCTTAGGGTTGGGAAAGAAA
>APFE030326958.1:48508-62158 GCA_000404065.3 Pinus taeda | reverse complement strand
GACTGACTTTTAGGCCAATCCAATTGACTTTGAGACTTTGGATGGATCTCTTGTACATGGTTGTCCTGTTCAATGCTTCTCTCATCCTTTGAGCAGAGTGGTACTCTCTAATCTTCAAATTGTATGGAAATGTATTCCATCTCCTTCAGAAAGCTTGCATGCTGTCATCCCCTAATGATATGAACATGTCCTCAAAATGTGTAATTGCTTTCTCTTGGGAAGCAAGATACTTAGGTGCAAGTTGAGGATCATTCACAATTAAATTATGTGTACCGATGAGTGCCATTGGATTGGATTTCTCAACTCTGATCATAAGAGGCTTGTTTGTTATCTTGCCAATACCTTCTTCATTTTTGCAGCCCTTGTTTCCTCATGGTTCATCCATGATGCCAAAGCCATCAACTGTAAATCCCCTAGCTTTGCATTAGGGTCCCATACATTGATGTTTGTCAAGGTCGTGTTATGCAAATAAAACTTAGACATCTTGGCCACATCTTCCAATGTGCTTTGATCACAAAGATCGATGAATTGTCTATAATCCTAGAATGACATAGTGCCTCTTTGTGCTAGGGTCTTGATTTGGAATAGCAGTTGTTGCTCCTTAAGGTATATTGCATAGGACTTAGCTGGCATCCTACAATGGATTTCTTGCAAAGAGGGACTTGCCATGGATGCCAGTTGATTCTCTCTTTCTTTTAATTGTCCTTTAAACCATGTATTTTCTGCCTCTAACTGATTTTTCAAGATGACCTCTCTATCCCTCAAGCTACTTAGCTCTCTCTACCCATCTCTTTGAGCTTCTCTTCCATGTGACCATTGTCCTCCACTCCCTTGGACTTGGAAATCTGCATCCATTTATGAGTTCTATCTCTCTCTTTCTCAGGCTCAAAGAATAATGGAATGGAAAATTTTTATGGAATGAACCTTCCCCCCTCAATAAATCTGTAGTAGGAGTCATGGTTAGGTTCAGGATTTGGCTCCTCTAGCTCTAGGTCCTCTCTCTTTGGTTTTGTCTGCATACTTCTTTCCTCATCCAATTTTTCAGTTTCCTATAGGTTTATCAGAGTTTCCTATAGGATTGCCTCTGCTTCTTGTAGGTCCTGTTGTGTACCTTGTAGGATGCCTTTTCCTTTGGATGAGGTAAATCTGGTTATAGGCCTTCTCACATAGGTGATAGGATACTTAGGGGAGGTTTGGGCTGAGGATCCTTCTTCTTGAGTTTTTATAGGAGGATCCATCTTCTCCTGTTGTTTAGGTGGGTCCTCAATAACAATGAGAACCTTTGTTGGAGTTTTGGGTTTTCCCTGCCTTATCCTTGTGCTTTTCCTTGTTCTGAAGTGTAACAAGGTCTGCCTCTATCTTTTTCCTTTTTGTTTGATAAGGGTGCTAAGTCCATTGAGGGTAGCTGCTACCTCTCTCTCAGTTGGTTCTCAAGACACCCTAAGTGACTCCTTCTTGTCTTCTGACTTCTCTTTTCCATTGCATTTATCCTCTATGTTGTTCCCCTCTTCTTCTCCTTCTAGATCCTCATCTTGTTTATCAGCCTCCTCTTTGGCATCTTCCTCTATTTCCTCATCATCTTCTCTTTCTCCTCTTCTTCCTCCGCATCTATCTCCTCTTCATCCCTCTCTTCTTCTTCTCCATATGTTTCAGTTGCTTCCTCATCTTCTTCACTAACAGTAAGACTAATGTCATATTTGAGAGCTTTCATATCCTCCTCTGTCTGCATGTATCTGAAAATTTCCCATTGGATAGAAATTTTGGGGTTGTGGAGGGCATCTTCTGTGATGATTCTAATTAAACCATGGTGGGTGAACCATTGGTGGTTTCCCTCCTACACCTTTATGCTTGTGTATATCAGTGGTTGTAGAAGGAAGTATGGTATGCTGAGCCTTTGGTGAGGAGGTCTTTCTGCTCCAAACCTCAACTCTTCAAGAAGCCTAAATTCATACCCATAAACCACACCATACCTACCTTCACATGATATGTATTTAATAAGGTGGTAGCTTACCTCATTACAGGGGTATGGCAGGCCTGTTCTCCTTACTCATTTTTGTCCTCAATGGGCTCTTCTCCGTCTAAAAGTAACTTCTTCTTGACAATATGGTTATCTCCCTTGTCTTCCTTTCTCCTAGGCACTCCTAGGGTAAGTGTGGTAATCCTGCTTATGAGTTCAGGGGTGATCTAGAGAGGCCTCTCACCATAATAGTGGCATGTGCTCTGGTAAGTGGAATGAGGGAGAGAGAAAACTCTCGGGCCACTCCATCATCATACCCCCTTAATTTCTCAAAATATCACATCCAATTATGCATAGTTAAGATTTCTAACATAGGAGGGTGTTGGTGGATTATTAGAGTGTTAACGGGATCCCTTCTATTAAGTCCCCGTGTCATTTCGGCTGGTGAATTATGAGGAGCAAAGATGGTTGATAGATATTTTAATGCAAAAGTAAATGGGACAGAAATAATTGTGGAGTCAATTCCCTACACAACTACTACATTCACTCAAACAAGGAGATTTTTCTGAGCAATTCACTTGGAAAAAGGGAACTAAATATAGAGCCTACCTCCTCACGGTGTTTGTTGTGGCCAACCCCTATATATCCCCTTCTGAAACTGCTCACGGCTAATCCTATAGACTGCCTCTATATCCTGTAGGATTTCTGTGCGATCCTATAGGATTTCCTATGTAATCTTGTAGGAAGTCCTGTGCAGGAGAAATGTGGAATTTTCTCTTCTGTAGGTTACCTAGATATGAGAGTGAAGTTTCTAGAGTGAGCCTCAAGGAGATGAATGCATGAGTGCACGGGGATCAATGATTATTTCCTCTTATGGTCGAGTTGAGTGAGGTGGTGTGCTTGCAACGGAAGTATGTTTTCTATTTTTGGATCATTGGTCCCCACTACCACCTCATCATTCCCCTCTCCTCATAATCAACTCCTAGTTCATGCCTCATTAGACTTAATTGCATTTGTCCTTCTCCTCTCCTTTTTGAATTGACTGCTACCATGTGTGGGAGGACCAACTATTTTGTCATCATCGACTTAATGAAGGTGGCCAAGTTAACTGGCCACCTTTTGCTTATAAACCAACTCGCTCACAACCTTTACATTTCTTTTACTACATAATGCAAATGAGAGAGTGAAATGAGATACTTACCAGTGTTGCTAATATCTTGCTGCAGTTTGTTGAATACATGAGGTGCTTGCTGTGTATTGGATGCATGCTATTTTTCCTTCCTTTTTTATTTCACTATGATCATCCCTTTGATGTGTAGGTACCTAGTGTTGAAGATGATGGTGTTGTTACTGCTATAGATCTCCTTCTACCCTTGGGTCTTCATGTTTGAAGCTTTCTCCTACTCATTATTTTTATTCTATGGGATAGGCTGCTACATGATTTCCTACAGGATGTCCTGTAGCTGCTTCTTGCTTAGAACTTTTAGTCATACGCTCTGCTAGGATTTTGAATATGATGACATGGATAGAGAGGAGGTCTAGGAGTGTGAATAATGAGGAACACACTCAGGTGTTGTTCCCTTCTGCTCTTTTGTTTCATTTTTTTTTCTATGTTTTCACTTGAGGACTATGAATTTGTTTTTGAAAACTGATCTTTCTATGATGAATGGAGGGGCGCTCAAGGTGAAGAGAGGTATGCTAATGAAGTGGTGATGTAGGGATGTTAATTTTTTTGACATGGAAGGTCATTTTCTTTCCCTATGGTCACTTCTTGTAGGATTCACCAACCACTGTAACTCCTACAGGATCATCCTGTAGGTTTTCATGGGATCCCACAGAAAACACAGCCTCCTTGTAAACTGAAGCAGAACAGTGAAAAAATGAAAGAAATGGTGGAGTGATGAATGATGATGGGTGGAAAAATAAAAATGTGAGTGAAATAGATCCCTTCTTTATTCTTCTTTGTTCTCTGATTGTCCTCCTGCTGACCTACAAACAAAATTTTTTCATGATTTTTCTCTTTTTTATTATATATTGTTTTGAAAACAATTATTCTTCCTCGAAGAGGTTTTCATCCTAGCTATTTGCCCTCGGTGCCTCAAGAGAGGTTTTCACCCATAGATATTTTTATTTCCTTTTCCCTTTTCTTCTTTTTTCCTTTTTTTGACACTATTGGGCCACCCCAAGAGGTTTTTAATCCAATAGTGGGACTCAAGTGCCTCATGGGGGTTTTCACTCATCTCCTTATTTCCCCCCCTCTTTTTTCTATGACTTGATGAGGTAGGAGCTGAAACTTGCTCCACCACCATCACTATTTTATTGATACCATCAATGAAATCTTGCTTTGACAATGGAATCTTATAAACTTTTAGTCTATGCCCATTAACAAGTAAAGGAATGGCCTCTGCGTCTATGGTTCTGATCTACATTGAACCATTATAATGACATCTCTCTATAACATAAGGCCCTAACCATCTTGTACTTAACTTGCCCTTAAAGTCTTTATATCTAGAATCATATAACAAAGCCCAATAACCTTCTTGAAATTTTTTATCCTTGATGTTCTTATCATGTCATATCTTTCTCTGAAGTTGAGTTACCTCTGTGTGTAGGAGGGTCTGCATTCTGAATTCATCTAAACCATTCAACTAGAGCAATCTCTCTTTTTGTGCACAACTGAGATCTAGATATAGTTGGGTTGCCATCTTCAATGTGTTATACTCAAACTCAATGGATAGAAGGGAATTTTTACCAGAGACCAACTCATAGAGTGTGAATCTAGTGGTGGTCTTATAGGTGGTATTATAGGCCTAGGTGGCCTCAACTAGTCTATTTGCCCAATCTTTCCTACTACTGCTAACCACTTTGGTCAAGATGTCCTCCAATGCTCTATTGGTTACCTCCACTTGCCCAATATCTTGTGGGTGATAGGGAGTGGAGGTCCTATGCTTGATCCTGTGTTGACTGAGCAAATCTTCAATCATGTTGGAGTTGAACTAATTGCCTTGATTAGTGACCAATTCACTAAGGTACGCAAATTTGTAAAATACATTCTCCCTTAATAACTCAGCCACCTTCTCCTCTGTTGCTCCCTTAATTGCCTTGGTTTCATCCCACTTAGTCAAATAGCCAATGCACATAATGATATACTACTTTTTCTTAGAAGGAGGGTCAATAGGTCCAATGAAGCCCATGCCCCACTTGTAAAATATCTCAAAATTCACTTGAGGTTGTAGAGCCATTTCATCTCTTGGAGTAGGCTTTCCCATCCTTTGGCAACGATCACACTGACTAGTATATCTTTTCACATCTTGATGAAGAGTGGGGCAATAATACCTAGCTTGTAACACTTTAAATGTGGTCCTCTTTGCTACAAAGTGACCTCTACAAGGCCCATCATGATAGGCTAGAAGGATGTCAAAGACTTCCTCCTCCCTGACACACCTTCTCAGAATTTGATCTGGGCCAAGTTTGAAGAGGTTTCCCCCAAATCCAGGTGAAGGGAGCTCTCTTCCTCACGTTCTTGATTTTCTCTTTGGAGGACAGATTTGGTGGAAACTGTGCAGATACCAAATAGTTGCTATGTCAGCAAACAATGGAGAGAGAACTGAAATGGAAAATAAGTGCTCATCCGGTAATTGACCATCAACCATTCCCTCTTAATTTGCAGGCAAAGTTAATCTGGACAAAAAGTCAACAAGAACATTTTCCCTTCCAGGCTTATCAACAATAGTTAGATTAAACTGTTGTAATAAAAGTAACCATCTAATGATCAGGGCATTCACATCAGGTTTATTCATTAAATATTTGATTTCAGCATGGTCAGTGTGTAGAAATGTTTGATAGCCTGTAATATAATTCCTAAATTTGTTCAATGAATGCACAACAACTAGGAGCTCCTTTTTAGTCACTGTGTAGTTCAGTCTGGCCCTTGACAAATTATTGTTGATAAAGTAAATGGCATAAGGAAATTTATCATCTATTTGGCCTAGGGCTGCTCCTATGTCTTTGTGTGAGGCATCAACATGAATATGAAAAGGAAGGGCCCAACTTTGGCCTAGGAGAATCGGTGCCGTGGTTAACTTGTCTTTCAGGGTGTCTAGGACCTCTTGACAACTTTTTGACCATACAAACTCAGAGTCTTTGGCCAGTGACCGAAATAAAGGAGAATCCAACTTGCTGAAGTCTTTTATAAACCTTCGGTAGTATCCATCTAACGCTAGGAAACTCCTGACATCTCTCTGCTTTTGTGGAGGTGTGACCCTTTGGATGATAGTTATTTTGTTTGGGTCCACCTATAGTCCTTGCTAAGATATTGAATGACCTAGCATGGTTGATGTAGTCATCAAGAATTCACATTTCTTGGGGCTAAGAGATAGGTTTATTTCAATGCATTTGTGTAGAACCTTACCTAAGTTGGACAGAGCCTCCTCGAAATCACCTCTGTAAGGTGTGAAATAATCGATATAGATTTCTATCGCATCATGGACTAACTTGGCAAAGATACCTAGGTTTGCTCTCTAAAAAGTGGTAGGAGAATTGCATAGGCCAAAATGAAGGACCCTATGGGTGAAAGTATCCCAAGGACAAGTGAAGGTGGTTTTATCCTGGTCTTTCGGGCTGATCTAGATTTAATTGTACCTGCTGAATCCATCTAGGAAAGAGAAAAACTTTTTCCCTGCCAGGCCATCTAGCACTTGGTCGATGAAAAGTAGAGGGAAATGGTACTTCTTTGTGGCTTTGTTTGACTCCTTGTAATCGACACAAATCCTCCACTTACCATTTTTCTTTGGAACCAACACCAAAGGAGAGACCCACTCACTATCTGAGATAGGGTAAATGAATCCTGCATGTAGCAGTTTTTTCAGTTCTTCTTTGACTATATCTTTAAGAGCTCGATTCATCCTCCTTTGGGGTTGCAAAATTGGATTTCAACCTTCCTTGATATAAATATGGTGAATACACACCGAGGGGTGAAATTTCTTGGTAACTCCAAGAAAAGGAATCCAGATGTTCCTTTAGCATGTTGCAAAACTTTTCTTCTTGGAGAAAAAAAAGAGATGGATTGATTTTCAAATTTCTCTCGAGACTGAATTCTATGGTTTTGACACGAATAAGGTTGGAATCGTCTATGCATAGATCAATTTGATGGTTGTTTTGGGTTTCCTTTACTACTTCTTCTAAGGACAATGTACTGGGAGTTAGAATTTGGAGTATGTCTTCGATCAAATCATCTTCATCCTATTGTCCCCCTCCGATGGTTGTTTCTAAAGTATAGAGTTGAGTGGAATAAACTTCATCTTCCTCCTCCTCTTCTAGCCACAAATGTAAGTCATGTTCTAGATATGGCTGAGCAGGAGGGTATAGGGCTAACTTCTTGGAAATATGCCCATTCTTGATGGTCATATTTCCATCTTTGCAGCTAATGTAAACATTGCCAGTGGCTAACCAGGGCCTCCCAAGGATGAGAGCATAACTAGTAAGCTTAGCCTTAGGTTGGAGAACTAGGAAATCTACAGGGTATTCCCAAGAATCAATGGAGACCATCACATCCTCCACAATCCCCTTAGGGGTCACTGTGGAGCGGTCTACAAGTTGTAGAACTGTTGTTGTCCTCCTCAATGAACCTTGGAGGTTGAGCTTGAGCATGGTGTCATTGGTCATCACATTAATGGCAGCCCCAAGATTGATCAAAGTGTGTGGGACAATGGTGCCATTGATGTGCACATCTACTATAGGGCTTCCAGGGTCCAAATACTTTGGGTAGATTACCTGCCCCAGCATTATGTCAGATAGTTTTCTAATGACATTAATGGTAGGGAAATCTCTCTTTTGCCTCCCTCGATGCTTGAAGCACTTCTCCTTAATCAACTTATTGTAAAAAAGTACATCCTTAATAGCTTGGAGAAGTAGAATTTTGACACATAGGTTTTTCAATTCTCTTAGAAGTTCAATCTCTTCTGGGATATGCTGGAGTGGTCGGGTTAATCTCAGGATAATTTCCTGTATCTCCACAACATAAGTCAGATATGATATCTCTCCATTGTATAATTGTTGTGCCTGTCTATTATTCAGGTTCGGATTTGGCTGGGCAAGCATTTGGGTTGTTTAGCTCGAGCAGAGTGTAAAAGTTGTGGTTTGGTAGGTGGTGAGGGAAATAAAGCTGGTACATTATTGTATTGGGGCCTCCACCCCTCAAGCGATGCATTCCACTGAGGTTGTGGTGGAGCATATGCTTGAAATGATTGGCTGGCTGGCTGGGAATGATACTAAGGTGAAAAGGAACAAGGAGTAGGTGTAGACTAAGAAGGATAAGAAGGGGGTCCCCAAGAAGGTATGGATTTGGCCTAGTTGGGGTTGTAATATGCATGGGATGACCCTTTCATGCTTGCTGGTATGGCCTAGGCCCATGAGGTCTTCTTTGGATTATGTAGTAAAGTTGCTCAGTGACCCCTTTAACTCCTTGATGTATAGCTTTGAGTCCAGGTAAAGAGGGGCACTTGTCTGTGGAGTGGTTTTGTGCACATATTGAGCAAATTTCAATAGAATTCAATGGACATCCATTCCTAGGGTGCCTTGTGGTGCATCTAGGACAAAAAATGGCCAAGGCTCTCTCTGCTTCCTCCTAGTTTCTCTTAATGTGCATAGTGTCCATCTATAGGGAAAGGGTTTGCAACATCTCACTTTTGAAATCCTCCAACATATTTCCAATTTCATCCCTGATGGATGAATTGGAAGAGGATGGACTGACCATAGGTTGACTACCACTACCCTTTTTCCTAACTACCCTAGAATGGTTTCTAAAGACAGTCTTGATATCCTCATAGGGTAACTAGTAGATATCCCCTCCTGCTAACAATTGTAGGGTATCCAGAAGGTCTTCCCCTACTCAAAGCATGACCAACTTCAGTGACTTAGGGTCAAGTGTGCACCTGGTACTTTTGTAGTTAAGCTGGAATCTTTCTTCATAATCCTGTTGGGATTCATCATTGTCTAAGCTCATCCTAAAAATTTCCTCTTTGGTGTCTTTAGACCTACAGCAGTCCTGATACTTGTTGTTGAAGGCTTGTTGCATTTGAGCCCAAGTTGTAATGTTATCTCTAGGTAATCCCATGAACCAACGCAAAGCTGCATCCTTGAGAGTGGATGGAAATAGTTTCAACTTCTGCTCATCATTTGTACAGTCATAGGTTCAGCATATGACAAAAAACTCAAATTAGAAAGTGTCTGGCTCTTCTGTGGTCAAGCCATGGAAATGAGGAAGGGAAGAAGGACTTCTATTTTTCATCTTAGTATCTCCATTGGTTTGCCTGATGGAGAAGGCACCCTCAACTCTTTCTCTATTTCCTCTGTCATTTTTGTTTTCATCCATAGGTTTAGTAGGAATGGGTTCTCCTTCTTCTTCTTCCCTTGTAGGTTCTTCAAATATGTTGGTTGCTCACCTAAGGGTTCCTCTAGTTCATAGCCATTAAATAAGAGGGAAGGTTGGCTATTTGAAGCATTGGGGGTATTTGGCAAAAATTTCCCTAAGTTAACCCTATTCGTACGAGGCATGAAAATAAATGTTTTAGTTTGTTTTTGTGTTTTTTTAAACTTTGAAAGTAATTGCAGAATTGAAATTGCAGATTGAATGAACACTACTGATTGAATGAAAATTTAACTACTTGGTTGAGATCTTACTTGTAGCATTGAAATGAAACCAAAGAATGCAAAATGAAAAAGGAAGCAAACTAAATTACTTTTGCAGAAATGAAACTAAGAGCAGAATATTAGAAACAAGAAATACAAGAAAGAAAGAAGTAATCACATACTACTAAGGAACCTCCTCGGAAATGATGCAAAAAAGTGATGAGCACTAGTATTGCAGCAAGAATGATGCAACTCCTGGAGCTACCAGCTTTACTTTATCAACCCGGGGTTCATACAAACTTGCAGGTGACAGTGTTGTATACAAAAGTAAAAGTGATGGTTCTGCCTTTTGTCATTTTTTAGCTGGGGAGAGATCACTAGGGTTTTCAAGCTAGGCTTCTATGGATTTAGAATAAGCTTCATTGCTAATGAAAGAAAGATAAATATACTCTAGGAGAAAGCTTGTCTACTACAAATAAGGAAAAGGACTGAAATCCTATGCTAAAACCACACCATTCTCTAACTAACTGTTGACAAACTATGCTTTACAGGAATGCCAAGCCAGCATGTATGAAATGATACTATCTAAAGCATGGAAATTAAAGACATCAAACATCACTACTGTGCATGTAAAGGATTGAAATAAATTTCTTTTGTTCTTTTTATTCTTTTTCTAGAAAATAAAGTGTAAACCCTAATCTCTTTTGTCGATGTCGTAGGTGGCTTAGTGATGCTGGTGGATTTTTGGGAGGTTTAGGAGATGGTTGTAAGGTTTGGGAAACCCTTGGGTGACCTTGTGTGGCTTCCTAGAAGTTTTCCCTCAATTCAGCCTCAAAACAAGCCACTACAAGAAAACTTATAGGATATACTAGAAACCTACAGGATTCCCTATATTTCCACAGGATACAACAGAGAGAAAAATGATGGTTGGTGGAGGTGATTGAAGGCTTATGGAAGGTTTTGATGGGTGGAATGGAGTGAAAAAATACCTAGGATCACTTAGAACTCAAAACCAATAATAGGAGATGGTTGGATTCACTCAACATGCTTAGAGGAATTTCTATGTAAAATGATAAGATTGGTGAAGATCTTTAATGAAAGTAAGGAATGATTATGAATCGATGAAGTTGGAATGTGGTTTCCTACTATGAGATTCCTTTATATTTCTGAAGCACCTACTCTGCATCAAACATTTATAATTTCCAAAAAGTCATGTAAATAAGAAGAATTCTAATAAGCTAGAAAAGCAGAATTTAGTGAACTAGCTGTCTACTTCGTGCATGAGGAAAATTGCTGAATAAAATGGAATCATGGATGAGATCTACTATAAGACTGAAGATGGAAGAGATGGTAATTAAATCTTACACTTGCAAAAAATGATCAAATGTTGGTTCAAGTATAGTAAACTCTAAATCTTATGAGAAAATGGAAATCTGTCTTTTTGGGGCTGCATAAAGGTCTTCTCCTCAAATCATGATCCCTGAGGGAAGAGGTGAGGCCAAGACACCTACTTCCAGCTTTTTGGTGCCCCTTTCATCCCTTATAACCTGCTACTAAAATAAAGCACAAATGGAAGAAAATTAATAAACAACTAATCAAATCCATAGTACTTGTAGTGAAATACTTCTAGAGCCAATTTAACCATTAATATATGAAACTAAGCGAAGCATACAGATACAAGAAGAGGAGCCATTACTGCTAGGGTTGGGCCCTAACCTAAGAGCTTCAACCCTTTGAGTTAACTCAGTGCTAGACCAAGAGAAATCTCATTTTCATTA
The DNA here is from genome assembly GCA_000404065.3 of Pinus taeda. Lineage (NCBI taxonomy): Eukaryota > Viridiplantae > Streptophyta > Pinopsida > Pinales > Pinaceae > Pinus > Pinus taeda. Next base: position 50,794 of record APFE030326958.1, on the reverse strand, counting down.
TCAAAACAAAAGAGTACATCAATGTCTTCCACAAGTCTGGAGCTCGAAAATAACTAGTGTTTTTACCACAAAAATTTGAATCCTAATGAGGCTCTAGGCCTCTCTACTTATACAACTGAAGTCTCCAATGAATTCCTTACAAGTTCAAATGTGTCCATAGAACATAAGTGAGTGCAAGGGCATGGCATGCAATCTGTCGACTTACCATGATGATGTGTGAGGTTGCGAGTAGCTGTTAAGCATGCACATACTCTTGAATGTGACATGCAAGCAAACAAAAGAAACAAGGACAACTTGCGTCATGCACATGTGCATGCTATGTAATAATCCTCCAATGCATGAGAGATGGGATTGTGTAGTTCGAGCGTAGGAAGCATAATGTGTGTGTGAGATTGATCTTAAATGCATAAAAATGAGTGATGAGAAGCCTTGGGTGTTTCAACAATTTCTTGATCGGAACTAAAACCAACCTCAGGATGGTGAGGGCCTGACATAACCATCAACTCAGGTTGAAGTGCCTCGATAGTCTATAGGGTTTCGAATTTGTATACATGTAGATCATCATAAACAGGTGGCCTGGAAAAATCAACTGTGATAGAATAATTATCGTGATTGAATACAGGAGTAAATAGGTCATGAAAACTACAATCAGAAAAGTCAATTCTTTCATTGACATCCTCATGATCTGATGAATCAAACAGAGTGGTAGATGAGAAGCGAAAAAATTCTTCCTTTGCGTTTCTGGAAAAAGAAGATTAAAAATCGAGTGGATTTTCAATGAATGATTTTTCCTCTCTATCGCCGGATGATGGAATGACATTCGTTTTGTTCTAAGAATGATTGACAATGGGAGCATCCATAGACAAAGATACACATACGAAATCACGGATGACAGAATCACCAAAGATGTCAGGAAAAAATGGAGGAGGCTCGAAGAGAAAGGAGCCATCCTTTGCCAAGGATTGATGCTCAAGCTCCCAGTAATATTCCTCATGAATGCTGGCGTAGGTTGGTTGTGCAAAACCAACTTCATCAATGTCTTGATCCTCGTTCACAATAAGTGTAAAGTTTGTAACAGAAGAACACAAGACAGTGCAATCTGGAGGATCAACAGAACATGAAGATGGAGGTTGAGGCAAGACATGGATGTGACAACCCATGGGCTTCACAACCAAATCTGTGCAAAAAATGAGAGAAGTGATGTTGGGAGGATGTGACAGTTGCATGTATGTGTGTGGCTGTTCTCCCACATCATTCTACGGTGGTGGAGTTGTTTGATGAGGGGATGGTGGATAGTCACTTGTGACAATGACTATGTCCATCTATGATTGCACAACTCTCTCACTAAAGTATGCTGAGCAAGGCTTGGGCTTAAAATTTCTTTTAGGATTAACAAATTTGGTAAGACAATACTCAAATCTATCCATGAGATACTGGAATTTCATCTGACTTTTCAGAGCTTGAAATTGCAACATATGGAAGTGGTTCCAAAACTCCGTAGGTGATTTGTGCAGGGCTTCTGTTGTTGTAACAATGTTTTGTCAAGAGGTTCTAGATCAAAATGATGGAAATTAGATTCAATGAGATCACATAGTCACTCAAGTGAGTGAGCACTGCCAGGAGGCAGACTCCATCACAACCGTTGTGGGGATTCGTGAAGTGTGTATGAAAGAAAAAGGTTGACCTCTTCTACATAGAAATTGTCTGCATCCTCAAGGAATGGATAGAAGTATTATAATTACTCAGGCCAGGCTACTTCTCCTTCATCATCATACGTGAATTTGAGCACGAGATAAAAAAACTCCCTCATGATGTTGAGAGGTTCCGCATGCAAAAAATATCATGGAGGGATGAGTGTGACATAATCCATGATAGATGTGAAAAGGTTCAAAATAGGATGAGAGGACACCATCGTTGACATCCGTAAAGAAAGAACACGCTCTTCAGCTTTAGCTGAACATGATGGTAAAAAAAAACATCATATATGCCTTGAGGACACTAAGGTTATTGCAAATGAAAAACACCATTTCAAACGAAAAGTGTGTGAGGCCATTGAAATCATTAAACACCCTCGTAACCTTAATAGAGATGGAGGCTTGGAAATTAGTAAAAACTGGAATCCTCTTCTCTCCCCCATTGAATAAGCTTCCTCTTCCCCTTCCTCCCCCTTCCTCCCCTCTTATGCCCCCCTTCCTCCCCTCTTCTTTCCATGTCAAGCTTTCCCCATTCATGAGATTTTGTAAATCAGACCTACTCCTTTAACCTTAAGCCCTTATAAACTTTTGG
>APFE030326958.1:8224-37594 GCA_000404065.3 Pinus taeda | reverse complement strand
AAATATATCATGACATTATTATCAAATAAAGAAAATAAGATTAATTATACAAAGAAGGTCGGCTTATACTCAGCAACCCTCTTTCACCATTATTTATCTCTCGCTTTTCTCTTCTCTGTATATCAAGTCCTGATAATGAGTCTTGGTCTAGGCTCGAAACGTCGACAAAAATAATGAAGAACACTGTGGATTATCCGAATTCAATTTCTCAAAAACCACTCCACAGAAACCTACAAACTAAGATCTAATCTATGAAAAACGCAGATCTAATCTATGAGGAATTGAAGGTGAATTTATTCTAAAAATAAATAACAATGAAATTTTACTATAGCATGAAAAAAATGACAATAATCAAAGTGGAATAAGCCTAGGATATTATTGATGTGTACGTTCTAAACTTGAGCCAACATCATTGTCAATTTATAAATTTCAGACTAAGCGATAAAAGAACAATGTAGTAAATGTTTTTGGTTGTTTTTGATTTTTTCTCAAGTGCTTGACCTGTGGGAAAATAAAACAAGAAAAAGGGTGATACAAAATCCTAACTGAGAAAACAGAGCATCAAAATAAGAGAGAGTATTAATATAAATGCAGGATAGATAGAGCATAAAGAAATCAAATGAAAAGAATAAAGAACATTGATAATATTGAACTTTCACTTCTGTAGGGGCCCTCACGAGATGTAGGAGGCAAAAGGAATTTCAGATCACGAAAGTGAAATCACCAACAATAGTTATATCAACACCATAATAGTGTTTGGTATCATATAAAAGGTGTAAACAAAGTCTTCTTCATAGTAAAAAGTCTTCAAAAATAATATCGACTTCTAAACTATGTTTCGCTTCCAAGTAAATGATTTATCTAGAGTTTCAAATAAAATAACTTGAGAGTTTGTTGCCTAAGAACTAAATCAAGATTGACATCTCAGTCTTTGAATTAAAATAGGAATGTTTCTTCTCACGATTCATTACTAAAAGAGTGAATCATTAGAAGACACATCATCACACAACATCATTCTTCAATTTATTATTCAAACCTTAGTCTCTTGATGATAACTCTCGCTTGCTCGGTTATAGAACTAATTCCCTAGATATTATGCATATTATGGGTGCATCATGGCTACTTTGACCATAGGTTTTACTTGAGAGCTACGTTGAACCAATAATCTTCCACATGTGGCCAATAGATTGATTTCCATCTTCAGAACATTTGGAAGATTCCCATGTAATCCATCTAATTTTTAATATTCGAGAACCTATAGAACCTTGGATCCAACTGAGAAATATTAGATTAGCTGCAGAAAATGAACAATTTGGTAGATATTTTCTAGTTAAACCAATTTTACAAAGTAAAAGTTATAGACTTGAGTTGATAATGGACACTTTCTTCATTTATATATTTGCATGGCCCAAATGACATTTAACCAATCGAGAATATGAAATGGGATGGGAATACATGAAAAAATAAGTAAAAAGGAAAAAATAAATTGTCAAAAAGAGGATAAATTTGAAGGCTCAACACCTCATACCTTTTTGGGTTAAGGAACCATCCGAATTTTTTCCCACTGTCCATGCTTGGTTTTGGGAATGTTGTAGGATATGGATGATTTTCATGGAAGGAGAGTCAGAATCCTAAGCTATAACTAACTAAATGCAAGATGAAACTAATCTAAGCTAATTAAGAGTTGAAAAAGATAAATAATAATTAGGAAGCAATGAGTTGATAAACACATATATGCCCAGTCAAGGAAACAATTAGCTAATATATAGGAAACCAACAAATGCTTAACTTACTAGAAAAAAAATCGTAATAGTTATTGTTTTGAGATAATAATTATTCATGATGAAAGCTACAAAATTGCCACAATAAACATTTGAGAAGAGACTATGTACTCTAGAGATTAGTATTTTACCTAGCAACGATACATATCATAAAATACATACATAAATGAACTTTTTAAAGAATAGTATGAGACAAAAACAAAATGCATGTAGAAATATGGCTTCAACAATGGCCTTTAAGGAGTATGAATATTCATGGTTGTGAATAAACAAGTGCAAACCTCCTAACTCTAGTCTACAAGAAAATCAAAGCTCCATATTAAGAGTTTTACAGTATTTATATATTGCATTAATAACTTCCCCTTATGACTATTGAAGTTTTATGGGGTTAGTTACAACTATTCAACTTCTCAATATTTATGGATACAATTAAATAAAATTATTTAAAACTCTTATAAATGAGGATGACAATTATTACAATCTATTTGGATTTTTAATTTGAAGCTTCATGACGTCTTGAAGATAAGCCACCCAAACTTCATAGTATGATGCAATCATCATAATTATAGTTGGTAGCAATGTCTCCATGAATACATGATAATCTAAGGTGTTTTATGATGAAATTGAGATATCTTCTTTTAGTGAAACTAGGAAAGAGTTCATGGCTATCTACTACTTAGAAGGATCGATAGGATGTGACTTTAAGCTGTCGTTGGTGAGAAAATTATGGAAAACATTAAAAGGAATTTCCTTTACATTTAGTAGATCATCCAAATATCTGTTTACTTAGTCACTCATCCCAACCTCTCCTTGGGCCCCATTTAATGGAATTGCATTCATCTTAATGATTCTCGTAGCCATGGAGTAATGTTGCTGATATTGTGTCATTGATTGAATTTGATCCTTCTCTAGTTTCTCTTGTATCTTTAGAGTTTGGTTTATAGTGATAGAATCATACATAAATTCCTTTCCATTTGTTGTAGAATCTTCTACTAGGGTCTGAGGAGATTTTTTGGGCCATTGTTTTGGATGATTATTAGCATCTAAGACTCTTTATAGTTGAGTACCTCGGTCCTTGGTTAGTTTCTGAAGTGGTAATACCCTAGTTGAAATTTCCTACATGATCTATAGGTATGGGTATACTTACAAGATTGGATGCTTGTAGAAACCATCTACTTTTGTGACACATGCCTTGTAGCCCTCAATCTTGATGCTTTCTAGTTTCATTGTCTTGGTCTCCACTTTCAATAATTTGTCTTTTTTCACTAGCTTAGCTATCTATGCATCCTTATTTTTCATCTACTCTAGGAGATCCCATACAATTATCTTAGTTGATTGAGAGAATTCAATTCCTATTAGGGACATGGCAAGGGGATCCCTTTTTTGTGTTAGAATTGTGGGATTCCTAGCTATAGTATGTATTTACAATAGATGTGGAATGCCATATGCCTTTATTTTAATTCTCCATGATCTTGTTTATGCTATGATCGAACCAACACTTAATTAAATTGACACCTTCTTCCTCTTGGCTAATGTGGTTCCCATTTCTGTCATGTATAGGTGGCCTCCTATTATTTATGGAATTGTTGGTGACACTGGATCAATCCCCATAGTAGCTTAATATTGTTGAGCTTCTTGTTCTAGTTTTTCTTGTTGAGCCTTGAGAGATTCTTCCTTGGTTTTGGTTTCTTCTTCATCCTAAAACATTTTCTACTCCTATTTTTTTTGGTTATGTAGTTATTTTTATTTCTTCATGTCTTCTTTATTACTTATCTATTCTTATCCATTCCCTATTTCTCCTCATTTTTTCCTCCTCTTGCCTTCTGAGCTCAATATCTTGATCTTCTCTAGCACCTTCTTATGCCATTTGGGTTGCCTCCTATTCTTTCTTCAACTTTATGCCATGCTCCTTCGAAGATACTTCTTGATGAGCTAATTTATCCTAAGCCAATTCTTATATGTCTTATTGATAATTTTCTAAATTTATTTGGTAGGATTGTAGCTTATTCTTGAAATGAATTATGTAAACTTTAAAGCATTCTTCTAAGTTTTGGCCTCTTCCCAGGTTTTTGAATATTTCTCCCACATGTAATTTTATGACTTGCAATGATCCTTCACTATAAATATTTGATCATACTTTTGGAACTTCAAGTTCCCATAATAGAAAAGTGTTAGAGCCTTAAAATATTTTTTAGCTCTATAGATTTTGTTCAATTAATATGCTCCTAGGTGCAAAGGCATGTATGGCCAAAGATTCTTCTTGATCCATGAGAGATATCCACCTACACTTGTGTAAACATGATAAGCCATTTCTTAAAGGAAACCTCTTTTAGTTACAAATATGTGTAGTAGATGTGAATGTTTAGTTTCTCCAAGAACTTTGATTTAAGTGCCATCCTAGTCAATAAACTAGTCACTAACTGAGGGCACTACCAGTTTGGCCCTTTCCAACCTACATAGGGAAATCTCATTGAAAAAACATTCATAGAAGGGAATTGTAAAGTATTGAAAATATTTGCATGAGTCGGTATATAGTGATCCTCAAATATAATTTATTATTAAATATGGATCCTCTCGTGAATGGACCATATCTTGATCATGTATGGGGCTACCATCCTAGACAAAAGTATGTATAAGAGATAAGATACCAAGAAATATTGAGGTTTTCAACCTTCCTTAGGGTTATGATCTTATTTAATATTTTCCCTTAAAGAAGATCTACCCATCGTCCACGAACCATGGATTGTACAAATAGAGCTAAGCTATAAGTAGTTAGAGGGAGGGAATCAAGCAATAATGATCAAACATGTATGAGAGATAGATTTTAAGTAGAAGTCTAAGTTTTGGGTCGTAGCATAGATAGAGGCTCTGCAGCTAAGTGCACGATACCCTACAACTGAGTGCGCATGGTGGTTCGAGTTTGTAATTGTCTGAAAGTATCAATAAAGAGAAGTATTCTACAATTTCTACATCTCTATTTCCTATTTATGCATTTGGCTATGTTTGGGTATGAATTTCACTTATAATTCTTATATGATGGGTGAATATATGTAATTGTGTTGTTTAAGTGAACGCAAGTAAGAACATCTGTTTAGGTGAAGCTAACTAAGATCTGTACTAAGACAAGTAAGATACTTAGGGTAGTTTTATCAGCGCCAGGTTAGGGATGCGCGAGAGTCGATTGTATCCTTTCGCGAAGATACTGAAGGGTGGAATAGAAGGCTAAGCAAGCTACGCACATGTAGGTATAGCTGGGATAAACCAACATCACAACCATCTTAAGGGTTTAGAAACTTGGTTCCAGCATCCCCCCATACTGCTTCGGGTGAGACTTCAGTCTGTGCTCTGTGGATTGATGCTGAAAGGGCCAGTAGTGTAGGGATTTGTTTGGCTAACTAATGCTGAACCTGGGTCAGGCCCCCACACGCCAATAGCAAGGTTGATAGGTTGAGCCCTTGAATTGTGAAATGCATAGTTGGGGCTAGCCTACACTATGCATTGTACAGCTCCAGATGCCAATCTTGGAGCTTGAGCTTTAGGATTGCGCAATGCTGATCTCAATAAGGAACAATTAGGCCAAGGGAAGTGCAAATATGCCCAATGGAGGCGTGAAAAATGAGCATAACTTAGTGATACTATGAGATTGAGTGTATTTTTGACTAAGTGAGGATAAATTGATGAAAAAAAGGTGCAGAAACTCAACAAAGAGAACAAAACTCAATTATGTGAGGAGAGTTGTTGAGACAACGATCGTTTGTGCAAAAACAAGAAAACCAATGCAACACTTATGAAAGGGGAACGACAGAAAAAATCAACACTTCTACAAGCTAAAGCATTTTAAAACACAAGTAACCAATAAGAGAAAAAAGTGAAACAACACTCACACAATCTAAAGGAAAAAACATGACAGAAAAGTGGAAAAAAGTGATAAAAGAAAAACTCACCTAGAAAAGCAACAACAATGCTCTGACGGTTCCTTGATATCCTCGGGAATTCTAGATCTTGATGATCGAATGTAAAAATGAGCTCTAGAGGAGTCTGTTACATAGAATTGAGCAAATTGGAATTTATTGCACGTATGCCTAAAGTCAAGGAAAAGGCGACACTTGGAGGAAGTTTCTAAAAATAGCGAAAGTGCCTCCTTCGTGATACTAAAAATAGATCCCAGGGATTCCTTTTCCGTTTAGATTTTTTCCTTTCTAGGGGGGAATTTCCATGCATGCTATCGAGAAAGATTGCGAAGTTATGGGGATCTGGGAAACTTTCTGGCTCAGTGTGCACTGCATAGTTTTCTGAGCTTAGTGAGGGTTACACTATTTCTGGGCTGAGTGTTAGGTTTCCTTCCATGACTACACAGTTTCTTAGCTCAAGGTTGACATCTAGTCTGACCTACAAAATTCCAATCATCAAGGTTGAATGCCTTCCATGACTGCATAGTTTTTGAGGTCAAGGTTGTCTAGGAGTCTGAACTACGCAATTCCAATCATTAAGGTTGACTGCATTCAAGGATTACATAGTTTCCGGAGGCAACCCCATAAAAATTGTGTGGCTGAGTAGGGAGATCATCTTGTGGCTTAGAATAATTAGCTAAGTTAGCAAACAGAAGTGAAAATGAAAAGATAAGTCTCAGTCAAAGAACAAATACTTGGATCATTGCTAGATGAGTTGTTGTAGTTAAGAAAAAAGGCTCCAAAATCGAAGCATAGGAAAAATTTTGGAGGGTGGTTGTAGCTGCTACAGCAAGATCATAATATAATATATTGCTTTGTTGGTGCTCTATTACTTTGTGACTCTTCCTTTATTCTTATGTTGCAAATGTTCATGTGAGTTCTTCTATCAAAATGGGAAATTCTAATGGTCATGCAATTGAAAAAGTACGACCCCACCAAATTTAGAATACGTGTCAATTTTTGTGGGATTAATAAATTTATAGTAACTAATCCATTCCCAATTCCTTTTTCTTACAAAATAATAAATGAAGTAGAAAAACATGACTTGAATAGGAGAATTAATGAGGAGAGAGAAAGCACATATGGTTATGTGATGGGAAATAACAACAGACAACATGCAAGCAAAGTAATTGAGTGGACAGGTCCAATCTGCAAATGCCACACAATCCTAGAGCCACATTGTAGTTATAATGACATCATCCATCAATTCAAATTATAATGAAAGCAACTGCCAAAGTTTTAGAAGAAGGGAAGCCACATGGTTCATAAGAACCAAATGGTTTGGAAAAATTAAATCAGTATGCAATGAGATGTTTAATGGAGGTGGAAATAGATAGAAATTATGACACAATAAGTTTGATTCCTATCAACTCAATAAAAATGTTATACTTGCTAATTTCTCTTACGAAAGTTTACCCGAATACATATTTTTATCTTGCAGAAATCCTAGACTTGCCAATTCCTATTATTTCATACTCTAAATTTCTTGAAAGTTTGAGCACAAAATAATTTCAGAAATAGTTCGGAATGACTAAGAAACATGTTCAATTTGAGGATGAAGAAGTTATAGTGGAGCCAATAACTAAAGCAAGATTCGACCAGAAATATGCTATAGAATTGGATATCCAACTCCATAACATAGAACAAGAAAAGATAGATGAGTTTTCTTAGGAGAATCATAATGAATATTTTCAGAGTTGGGTTGAAATTGGTGACCAATGGATTCCAGAAATAGAAATACTCAATAAATCTAGCATTTGATATATAATTAAAGCTCCTTTGATTACAGACATGCAAAGTATTAAAGAGGAAGTTGTGATATTCCTCATTAGTCGCTTTCATAATTGATTTCTCTATATGGAAAAACTAGTTCTAGTTTTTGTATTTGTTGTATATAATATTATTACTTTCCCTCATAAAGGAGATAAAACCCTGAAAATTGTTGATGTTAATTCTTCGCTTTAGGAATTTACCGATGGAATGAATGTTAATAATTCTAAAGGATTAATAATTAACAAATTTCAAAATTGAGTGACCAAATAGGAATGCATTATTGTTGCACTGTGTCTCACCCCTATTGGGAAGCCCTCTGATATGAATCTGTCTAAGTTGGAAGCAATTGAATAGATGGTCAAGTTGGGTAGAGTTTATAACTAGGTAGAGCACATCACTAAAATAGTCCAAAAGAACTATTATGAATGCTATACTTCTGGTAAGGCCATTCAATTCCCCTGCTTGTTGATTTGGTTAGCAATGCAATAAACCTTACTAGTTTGGGAAACAAAATTTATCAAGAGGTTAGATCCTTTAATGAACAATTTCAAAATTTTCTATGATAGTTGGTTGGGAAAACCTGAGTCACTAAGACCCCCAATTTATTTTAAATTGGTTCTTAAATGTCAAGACAATGTCTAATAAGTAGAGGGTACTAAAACACTTTTGGCATTGGGTCCACTGGGTCCGTTTTGGGGAAAAAGCCCAATTTTTTATTTAAAGTATATGTAAATTGTGGATGTGGAGAGTGGAGTTACTTAAGAGACAAAAAGAGTTTTTACCCTCAGTCATGTAAACTTGATTCAGTTTTTGGAGATATACCCATGGTTTGTGGAACGTGGGATTGTATAAATACGTGTGTCTTAGAGTCTAAGGTAGATAGATAGAGATCTATGATTTTGTACATGGGTATGAATGAAGAAGTCTAGCGCAGAGAAGTAAGTCTTAGAGGAGGAAATGGCTCTGCAGCTGACTACACAGAGGCCTAGAGTAGTGTCCACAACTGAGTGCGCGGACCCCTCCAGCTGAGTGCACAGGGAATTATTGTGTCTGTAAACCTATATTGAAGATCAATAAAGAATATTTTTGCAGAAATTCCTGTGTTTTATCCCTTTACTTCTGTTATGTATGATTTTGATATATGTTGTGATAAAATGATGTCTTTATAAAATAATGATGTGTTGATGCGTGAATTTACTTGATCTGTTTTATTATCTATGTTGAAAATAGAAACAAGAAATGCTAAATATAGAACTGCTAAATTTAGCACTGCTATAAATAGCATTTCGGTATACCTTCCTATTTTAGTTAGTCCCTAAACTAAAATAGAGAAGTAAAAATTTGAATTTGATCTTAGCAGTTGTTTGTAAAATAATTAATTAATTCACCATGAGTTAATTAGTTGTAGAAAATCAAACATGGTGTGTATGTGGGCACATGCAACAGTTTCTCCATTGATTGAGGAATTTATCCCTCAGTTAAAGGGATAAGGATGAGTTGTAATATTGAGTTGAATATAGTTGGCTCAGTTAACTGAGTCAAGTCCAGTTAGATTAATTCAAATAGTTTGTTGAATTAATTGTGAGTTCAATTAGTTAATGCATGCATGCATGTAACTGCTGCACTTCAGATAACTGAATATTCTCTCATAAATAACTCATGCATGTCAGTTCAGATAGAGACCTAGTTGAGATCAGATGGAGGGGTAGTGTACTATCAATTGCTAGAATATTCCATTGTGAATATCTCTTACATGCAAAAGGAATTCATTCCTTGGAGATTGTGCAGATACTTCCTCAGTTTAGTGAGTGTGATCAGGCCAATTCGCACATGTGACATCATTGGACCCCAAGAAAATCTACGCAAGGAAATAGGAGGCTTGGAGGGCTTAGGAAAGGCATATCTTGTGTCTACTCAGTCTGTGAGATGTATTGTTTGATTGCAGAGAGAGCGGGATAGCTTGAGAGCTAATTCTTTTTGTAACTTGAACATATTTCCACTTGTATGATAATACAGAGGTTCGAGTTTTAGGCTGAGGCTTTCCCCAGGTTATTTATTCTGTTTTATGTGTGATTGATTTCTCATTCTCAGTTATATGTGTTCTCATTGATCTTGCTCATATTCTATTACTCTTCTGCAAAGTTTGTTGAAGAAGTATATCTTGTATTTTGCTTTAGTATATTGCATAATCTATTGATCTACAATGGGAATTTCTACATGGTATCAAAGCAAAGGTGATCAAAGCAAAGAAAAGTATACAAGAAGGGAGAAGTTCAAAGTTTCAAATTCCTGAATATAGAAATTGAGTTCTTATCACATCTCAATTTCACCAATAGCGTTCAATGGTTTAAGACTCGAGTATGCCCTTGATGACAACTTGAACTATATAGCCTAGAAGGATTGCATGGAAGTAGTATTAGAGGATAATGGTCTCAAGGAATTCATTTATCAAGAATTCCCCAAGCTGAGTAATGCTACAGAATTGGCGGAATGGAAAAAATGTGTGGCTAGAGCAAGGATAATCCTCCTGGAGGGAGTTCAAGACCACATTGTCTCAAGCCTCCATGGGAAGGAGACAATGTTTTCGATGTGGAAAACATTGAAAGATCTATATCAGAACAACAATGATCAGAGGAAGCTGGCGCTGAAAGACAAGATTTGGAAAATCAAGTGTGAAAAGGGAAACATAGTCTCTACATATCTGAACAAGCTCACCACCTATAGGGATGAGCTTGGAAGTGTAGGGATCATGACCGCTGACGATGACATGGTGAGCCTTGCACTCCTTGGTCTTCCTAAGAGCTGGCATAGCTACCAAGGCTTGGTTAGTGGAAGAGAAAAAACTGCTAGATTGGGAACGACTTTAGATGGATCTAATGCATAAGGAAATAATAAGAAACACTAGAGATGGATCCTCATCGAAGCAATATGATGAAGAAAACCTAGCCTTAGCGAGTAAGGCAAGGAAAGGGAAAGAGAAGGTGTCCCAACCCAATTCTAGTTCTTCCCATGGTGGGAATAGTTTGACAAATTGAAAGTGTGATGCTTTCATTGTCATGAAGTAGGCCATTATGCTACGAATTGTCCACAAAAGAAATCCAAGAAGGGTTCCTCGAAGGGATATGATGATGAGGCATTGGCCTCACAGTTTGAGTTGGATTTCTCACTTATCGCATGCATGGTTTCATCCGAGGTGGGATGTGTGTGGTACCTGGATAGTGGAGCTTCATTCCACATGTCAGGTGACAAGAATCTTTTCAGTACCTTGGAGGAGAAAGATCTCCAGATTTGGATCGAGATGAGCGATGATGGAAAGTACTGTGTTTCAGGTGAAGGTACAGTTGTGTTTTAGAGGGAGCATGGAGCTCTCCTTACCCTGACTAATGTAAAGTATGTACTAGGTCTGAACAAGAATCTTGTGTCTATTACTATGCTAGAAGATAAAGGCTATGATGTAGTCTTTAGTAAAGGAAAGGTATTCCTGAGGCATATCGGTACTGGACAGACCAAGTGAATCAGGATTCGAGTAAAGAATCTCTACAAGCTAGAGGAAGATGACTGTGCTACATTGAGTTCCAAAGCTGAGATGGTGTAGAGCAAAGATGTTGGCAAGCTATTGCATAGAAGACTGGGCCACTTGCACCATGGAGCCCTGAAGATCATGCAACATATCTCTACCGGACTACCCATGGGAAAACTGGAGCAAACCAATACATGCAAAGGTTGTACCTTGGGTAAGTATGCGAAATCTTCCTTTCCGGATCGAGATAGTAGAGTTGGAGCAATCTTGGAGCAAGTTCACTCAGATGTTTGTGGACCATTCTCTACAGCCTCCATAGCTAGACAAAGGTACTATGTTATTTTTATTGATGATTTTTCTTGTAGATGCTGGATCTACTTTATGCAAAACAAGGATCAAACCTTCTTAAGGTTTTGTGAGTTTAAAGCCTTGGCAGAGAAAGAATCTGGAAAGAAAATAAAAGACTTGCATAGTGACAATGGTGGAGAGTATGTCTCCCAACAGTTTAAAGACTTCTGCGCTGCAGAAGGAATTAAACGGGAATTGACGACAGCCCATAACCCACAGTAGAATGGGGTGGACGAAAGGAAGAATAGATCGATTGTGGGAGCAGATCGAGCGATGTTGCATGACCAAAGCCTACCATTGCATTTGTGGGCCGAGGCATGCAATATAGCAGTATACTTGTACAACAAAAGCCCGCACCGTATACTGGGAATGAAGACACCTATGGAGGCTCTTTCTAGGAAGTGACCAGATGTGGGTCACTTCTGAATCTTTAGATCATCAGTTTACTTTCATGTGATCAAATATGTCAGGAAGAAGCTGGATCTAATAGCTGAGTTAGGAAAACTTGTGGGGTGCACAGATGCACCCCACAACTATCGAGTGTACTTTCCTACTAGTCAATGGACAGTGGTAGGCAGGGATCTGAAGTTTGACGAGCATAAAGCCATGCGATTATCACTTGAGAGGGAGCTCAAGTTGCATGCAGAGGAGGAACTTTTAGTTCTTAGGGAGGAGGAGTCTGAAATTGATGCGGAGCAACCACATGTAGATGATCCAAGAGTGGATACATACACTCATGTTGAGACTTCCAAAGATGGGAAGAAACACTCAAGGGAAGCTAATAGGTTGATGCTAGATGCACAGGAGAATGTGGGATAGTCATCTTCTCAGTGTAGATAGAGGAGGTCACCCAAGAGGTACACTGGGTACATGGCCCTGGTTGGGAAGTGTGTAGATATCAAACCTTCTTCATTTGAGGAGGTAGTGTAGCAACTAATCTAGGTTGATGCAATGGTAGAGGAGTACGGCTCTATCATTTGGAATAGTGTGTGGGATGTTGTCCCAAGACCTTAGGGAAAGTCAAAGCTGAGTTCTAGATGGGTTTACAAAGTAAAACAAGCAGCTGATGGTAGTGTTGAGAAACATAAGGCAAGGTTTGTTACCCGAGGTTTCTCACAGGTCGAGGGGATCAACTACGATGAGACCTTTGATCCTGTAGCAAGGTACTCATCTATCATATCGATGTTGGCACTATTAGATCAAATGGGTTGGAAGATCCATAAGATAGACATGAAGATAGCATTCCTCAATGGGAAGATTGAGGAGGAGGTGTACATTGAGCAGCCAAAGGGTTTCGAGACCTTCGATCGTGAGTCACATGTGTGCCGATTCAAGAGATCTTTGTATAGGCTGAAGCAAGCACCCCGTGCTTGGTACACCAGGATTGACAACTACATCACTAGGTTGGGCTTCACCAAGAGTGAAGAAGATGTGAACCTTTACCACATCATGGTAGAAGGTAAACCATTGATCGTTGTTCTTTATGTCGATGATCTAATTTTGACAGTGCTTCCGGGAAAACTAGTGTCTTTTTGATCTGCTAGTCCCACTAAGATTGGTAGTTATATTAGAAACAAACAATTAAAGAAATTTGTGATTTCCTTTATGTATGATAGATAAGGGAGAAGCAAAGGGGACCAACCTGGATCTTTTGCTCGACTCCTTGCTTGATTTCTCTCTCCCTTGATAGAGCTTGCAACTCCTATCCCACTTGTCCAACTTTAGAGGATACTTGTAGAGAGAAAGTAAAAAAACACCATCAAAGCATCTCGATTTATAATATCATAAACAATTCAAAATCAGAAATATATTGAACACACAACTGCATTCACAAATAACAAGATTCACAAATAAATGATTGTATGGAGGAAAACTCAAAGAACTTTATTAAAATAGAAGGGAGAATTACAACCCAGTAGTCTGATCTAGCATCATCCTCCCAGCATCAAAGCCCTCTTCAACTCATGAAAAGCAAGATCACCCAACAATACAATGTCCCTTCTCAAAGATAAACCATCAACACTTCCTTACAAATTACAAAATTCCAGCCCCTAGATCTCTCAGATGAGGGATCAATTTATAGATGTCTTGCAAGCGTGTGAGTCAGCACTGGGTTTTTGATTAGTGTCATTTCACTCATAGTTTTTGGTTCCACTTGGAGATTTCATTGATCTCTTACTCATCCCCAGGCGAATTCAGAGAGGCAAGTGTCATAAGAGAAGTTTCTAGAAGATTCCATGAGCATCCACTTAGCAAAAAGTCTCAACCATTTGTCCATTCTCGCTCATCACACCCTATAGAAGACCTTTTTAGTATGCATCGCACCTGGCTAGTGTAGGAGCCAGTATGCATCGCACCATGACAGTGGAGTAGTCAGTATAGTCCAATTTTGGGCAGTTCTGAGTGGTTTTTCAAGTGTAACTTCTGGGGAATGATATAATCAGTTGATTATGATCCTTTAGGGTATGAAACAACACTTTTAGGGGTTAAAGATCCCTTGGTTTATTGACATATAAGATTGGGGTTGCAGTGCCCAAATATGTCTATAACAGTTGCCCCCTAAAACATGAAGTCGTAAATCTTTTTATGTCGGGTGAAATTCTTTATCATGAGGATCCAAGGTATTAGAAATAGAAGGTGACCTGTATAAGATACAATACAATACATCATCATCATATTATTTTCATGATCTAGTTGAGGCGAGCATTCACATGCTCATCTTTATAAATTCATTTTCATGTACATAGGACAGATAATCATCTACAGTTGTAGACTGGTGATTTTTGGTGTGTAGAGTCATCATCCCTTAGCTTGGATGATCATCTGTGTAGCTTTTGTGTACATCTGATGTCTTTATATTCCTGAATATATCGCAGCCTGAATGGATAAAACTAGATCCAGGGTCTTCAAACTCATTCAATCTTCACCCGATGTACAAGTCGATCCATGTGAAAAGATGTTCTGAAATCGAACATGGAAAGACGCGAGAGGAATCACCGATAATGATAATGACCCTCAAGGTACTACAGTACAATTCACATGGTTTGAATATATGAGTTGATGTCGAACACCATGCAAAATCTTTCGATCGAAGGCCATTGATGTAAACCTGTCGCCGGAAGTGAGAAACTTGCCATTGAGGTGTGCAAGCTTCAAAGTACTGAAATGGTTGTTTCTAAGTCAACTTCTTGGATAATGAGCTGATGTCGACAAGAAGTGACCTATCGTAGGAGGGCCTTGATGTATCCCACATCTACGACATGAAACGAAGCAAATTATTTTCAGGAGGTGAAAACGATCTAATGATACAAGGTTCAGGAACGGTGGTCATGAAAAATGGAGGGTGAAGGTATTGTAGTGGATGAGGCATTAGCTAGATGGTGAATTCTTTAAATGACTTCTCTTGAGCATATCAGCGACACTGAGATGGATTGGTAGCGTTAACCCTAAAATATGGATGGTATGGAGGACCAATGGTGATATGGCCGGTGAATGGAATAACCCAACCCAACTCAATCATGGTGATGGAGTGAAAGTGTCATGTTCAAGAGCACCCTGCTACCAATAAAATTCTTCATGTTTTCTTCACTTTTGCCCCAGTCATTGTTGACTAGTACCTCTTTATTTTTGTTAGGCTTGAGGAGGATAACATATGCTTGCTCTATAATTTTCCCTTCAGGCAAACCTGTCGCTATGTTTTAGCGAGCCTAGCGACAGTGAAACTCGTTCTTGTCTAGATGGACAAGTTTGTTGCTATTGTTTTAACGAGTTTAACGACAAAGACAACTCGGTCCTTTTCATGTTTAGAGATTTTGAAAAGGGATGAAAAGGAAACTCTGACAGTTATTTTTCTTAGCATAATCCCTTGAGTCCGAAAAAGATTAAAATAATACAAAAGGGATGACTTTTCCGATCACTTTAGCGAGCCAAAAAAGACAAGCGCTCAATCATTTTGTGGGATAATCCCTCAGGTCAAAAAAGATTAAAATACAGGAGGGATGGCACTTCCAATCACTTTAGCGAGTTGGAGAGACCAATTTCTCGACAATCATTTCATATTTAGCGAGTCCAAAAATATTTTTAAAGTAGACTCGTTTTTTTCAGGAACGAGTGGCGTTTAGGGTAGAAAATAAGTTCCAGGTAATCTTGGAACTAGTTCTAGATAATCTTGGAACTTCTCAAAACATGGTGATGTGAAGAGGTTGGCTAACAGGACCACTCATCATAGCTATTCATAAAAATGGTAAACAATCAAGTGGAAGCGTATGATCAGCCAAACAGATGGAGGTGATGGAAAGAACACAACCCAGGTTCGAATGGCAGATAGGATAGCAGTCACAAAGGTTATTTACCGAAGGTGGATTCATTTTTTAATGAGCTTGAATCAGGAGAAACTATGCTCAGTGGTGGGTTTATTTTTTAACGAGCTTGAACCTTACGAAAACATTGCTCATTGCAGTCAAAGACGTCCCTCATTGGTGGGTTCATTTTTTAGTGAGCATGAACTCTATGATAACATATGCTCATTGCCTTTTTATGTAGGCTATAAATGACCAAACTACAAAGCTAAAAACACTAAAAGCTAAGGAACTACTGAGGTTAGAGAGGATGGTTTTGTCTTCCATCTAGACAAAAACTTTCCTTTGGTTCATCTGCAGTGCAGACATTGCCGAACCAATTAGCCTAAGAGGTTGGAACTAAAAAGCTAAAAATATGAAAATGCTAAAAAGCTAAAAAATAAAACTGGTCATTGTTTTCTTGCATAAAAAGGTTTACATGCCCCCCGACATCGAGAAAAGGAGAGTTTCCAGGTAACCACATGGAAGTCACTGCGATTAAGCAGGGTTGTTTTGTGTTAGCGGTTAGATCAAAACACTTCATTGGCTTTGTCCCCGGAATGAGTGGACAAAAGTGAATGGTGTGATATTACACTTCCAATCGCATAACCTATAGGGAAACCTATCTTTTCACCTGGGTTCCTCTGGATGGACAAGCGTGCATGCTCCTTGAACTTTGTTACATTTATTAGACTACTTGCTGCAATTAGGTGGATGGAATGAAGGTTGAAGAGACACTCTTGATGTAAAGAGACCATTTAGCGATGATGTTTGACTTAGTTCTGTGTTTGAACTAGGAAATGAAAGCTAGTTGATAAGCTAGACAATTTTTCCTTCATGTGGGAAACACATCACTCAAAAGAGTGTGGAAACAATAGCTTCCATGCTATAAACATAGTCGCGTCGAAGGAGTAGATTATAATCTAACGGTCCTTGGACTACAATCTCATTCAAGTGAATGGTTTTCCTTTTCAAAGTTATCGGCAACTTTGGAAGGATCCCTAATGGTCGACTGGTTCCTTTTTTAAAGCCTGACAAATTTTGTGTCATACCTATAAGCGATGGCGAACCAAGCGCTTTCCAAGCAATTGAGGAAAGGATACTCACTAAAGCCCCTTCATCTATGATAGTGCCAGACATGATCATTTTGTAAACTTGTACTATGATCCAAAATGGTACTTTAGATGGAAGGCAGGGTCTTGCTAGTTGATTCCAATCAAAGGAAATGACTAGACTACTTGGAGGGGGTACCGGATAAACGACTGGATGAACCCCTTGAACTAGGGAATTTTCCTCATGTTGTAAAGGAACAGATGGATTGTCCCCAAGTTCATCAGACTCTATATTAACAAAAAGAATTTTAACAGTATCGTTCTCACTCTCTTTGGGAATGGTATCATCTGAAGGTGGTCCTTTTGAAGGCAGGACTGGGTCGACTTCCATTTCAACCCATTGACTTTGGTCCGATATGGACTCAGAAGGTTCACTCTCAACAATAGGTGTTTTTTCCGATGATTGAGTTATTTCAGTCGAATTTTCAACTAGCAAAGGACTTGGGGAGAGCTTCTTGTATCCAGGTGGAATCGCTACGGTGAAGCAAGACGGTTATGCAAGACTCTTTTGGCCTCATCTAAGAAAGGACAACGGTGAAGGTGATGGTCTCCTTCACATAATTGACATGGAATTTTGACCTTTCCTTTCTGTTCAGGAACTTCATTTTCAGTAATTGATGGTGTGTTGTCAACATGATCGCCAAAGGTTGAAGACACCGGACGGTGCGAATGGGGAGACCATTCTCTCAAGATCCACGGAATGTAAAGAAAATCGTGATGAAAATGGTTTCCTTTGCAAATTAGACAAGGATATCTAGCATAGTTAATGTGTGGATTTTCACCATATGATTCATGGTTTGCCCCTTGCTTAACTGACTTCTTCTTCTTCTACTCCTTCCCTTTCTTCTTCTTCTCAGCCACTTGGTTACTAGTATCACTATTTTCACCAAGAGAAGAGGAAGAAGGGGAGGGAGAAACAAATGAAGTAGAAGGTGAAGGGTCACTTTCGGTATCAACTCGTTGCTGATTTGATTGATGAGGAATTACGGTATTTTGAATGATAGAGGTTGAGAATAGCCATAATGGCAGACCAATTGTGATTCATGGAAGGGACAATGTGGCCATAAACAGAGCACCAATATTTCCCAAAGAAGAAAATGGACTAGGACTCCCCTCAAGAGGGACTCCTTGATTGGTGGACTACATTAACTCAACCTAAGATCAATGAATGAATAGGGATGTTATTCCGAATTAAATAAATTTTAATGACGCTTTGACACAACTTTTCTTTTTCAATTTTTAAGAGTCAAGAAAAAGCTAAATATGACTCTAGTCACCTTCAATTTTTAATGAGCCTGAAGTGACAAGTGCTCAGATGGACCTTTTCTTTTAAGGATTCGAAAAGGAACGAAAGTGACTACTCTGGAAATCTAGACAGAGGGATTACCAAACCAATCGCAAAACTGCAAGATACACCTTGGTGGTAAATTAAAGAGAAATTCCCAACAACTTATGTACGGCATACAATCTTCTTGAATGTTGTGTTCAGTGCATTACGATCGATAGGGTGGCAGACATGGATCCTTATGGATAAAGGATATCAGCTTATTGTGGTCTCCCAATATATACTAGACGGTATGGGGAGCACAAGTCCATGCTAGCACTTGTTGTATCAAAGAGGAGGAATCACCCAACCTTCGATGAAAATGATAGTTACTATATTTTACGACGTCGGAACACATCTCTAGCCTAGACCTCTAGATGTGTTGCATTAGGTTCCAAAGCATTGTTAAGTTCATTGAGATTTATTTTAGAGTTGATCTTGTTTAGAAGTTTGTCTTTCAAGGTTCAACATGTGATGTAGATGTAAAATTCCTAAATATGCAATCTAAAATGATAAACAATCGTTGTTTTTCTTTTAGCAATGAAAATCCTAGCTACGAAGGAAAGAAGATTACAATTCTTTCAAACAGAGAGCAAAGAGCACACACTAAATGCACTTTTCCTAAATCATTTTTCACACACAGTCTAAATGCAAATTCAAATGCATTTATTTATTTTTCATTCCCTTAATGTGAGAATGGCAAAAAGGAAAACTAAGTATAGATCTGAACTATTTTCTTCAAAGCGACATTTCGACAATTTCTTTTCAAAATGAAAGGAAGACTAAACGACACTTTTCGATTTCGAATATAAAAATTCTTTCGACACTTAAAATATTAAAAATTCAAATCAAATACAATGACAAAAGTACAATCAACTATCTAGAGAAGGAAGACTTTACAACACTCTTCTTTTTGACTCAAAATGACAATTACGACACTTTTTGCATCAAAACGACAATTCGATCTAAGCTACTTTATGATGAAGGATCATAAATGATGGAAAAATACATAAAAACATTTACTAATCCTAATCTATGGAGGCTGAACAGTGTAAAGGAAGGAGGCTTCAGCAATGAGATACTGATCATAAGCAGCAAAACAACTGAATAGAGCTGAGAACAAGGAGAAAAAACCCAAATTTTAAAGAGAGAAATAGTATTACTCAGTCATCACAGTTGTGCTTCACAGAAACAGGGATGCATCTCACCTACTACACATGGTAGGTGTGATGCATACTGCTTCCAGTAATAGACAATGCGATGGGTGAGGGAGCGAAACTGAGGTGGGTTTTTTCTCAAATTTGCAGCTAAGCTCAGTGATTTAGGCTGAGCTATTATGGATAGAAAAGAACAAAGTATAGGGGTATGATCTTATGAGGTTATTGAGCTACCACAAGGGCATTTAGAATGCTTGTAAGTCAGATGTCCAGTTTATAAGCTAACCTGAAGATTGACTAAAGCAGCCTTCATCTACTTTGCAGTTACATAGCAAGAGCAGTTCGAAGGCTATCTGGCTAACTTCAGGCTCCCTCTGTAGTTTATAAATCAAACAACAATAATAAACAAACAAACTATTCGCTCATCAGTGGAGTCACCATTTTGTTTCCGAGAAAAATAGTGTCTTTTCGATATTCTAGTCCCACTAAAATTGGTAGCTATCTTAGAAACAAATAATCAAAGCAATTTGTGATTTCCTTTATGTATAATAGATAAGACAGAAGAAAAGAGGACCAACCTGGATCTTTTGCTCAACTCCTTGCTTGATTTTTCTCTCCCTTAATAGAGCTTACAACTCCTCTCCTGCTTGCCCCACTTTAGAGGATACTTGTAGAGACAAAGTAATAAAACACCATCAAAGCATCTTGATCTATAATATCATAAACAATGGAGAATCAGAAATACATTAAACATACAATTGCATTCACAAATAACAAGATTCACAAATACACGATTGTATGGAGGAAAACTCAAAGAACTTTATTAAAATAGAAGGGAGAAGTACAACCCAGCAGTCTGATCCAACATCATCGCCCCAGCATCAAAGCGCTCTTCACCTCATGAAAAGCAAGATCACCCAACAATATAATGTCTCTTCCCAAAGATAAACCAATAGCACTTCCTTACAAATTACAAAATTCTAGCCCCTAGATCTCTCAGATGAGGGATCCATTTATAGATGTCTTGTAAGGGTGTGAGTTAGCTCTGGGTTTTTGATTAGTGTCATTCCACTCATAGTTCTTGTTTCCACTTGGAGATTTCATTGATCTCTTACTCATCCCTGGGTGAATTCAAAGAGGCAAGTGTCATAGGAGAAGTTTCTAGAAGATTCCATGAGCATCCACTTAGCAAACTATCTCAACCATTTGTCCATTCTCGCTCATCACACCCTATAGAAGGCCACTTCAGTATGCATCGCACCTGGCTAGTGTAGGAGCTAGTATGAATCGCACCTTGATAGTGGAGCAGTCAGTATGGTCCAGTTTTGGCCAGTTCTGAGTGGTTTTTCAGGTGGAACTTCTGGGGAATGATATAATCAGTTGACTATGATCCTTTAGGGTATGAAACAACACTTTTAGGGGTCAAAGATCCCTTATTTTATCGACATGTAATATTGGGGTTGCAGTGCCCAAATATGTCTCTAACAAACAGGTGATTATTAGCTGATACAGTCTTATCAGGAGGACCTTGCAAGAGAGTTCGAAATGAAAGACATGGGTCTTATGCACTACTTTCTAGGCATGGAAGTGTGGTAGAAAGATGGTTAAGTATTTGTGTCTCAAGGAAAGTATGCTAATGAGATACTCAGGCAATTTCACATGGAGAAGTGCAAGCTCATGCAGACTCCTCTAGCTGGGAGCTGGAGGAAGGAGGATGCTACCTCAGGTGAGGTAGTTGCTGCTACTATTTATCGGCAACTGGTGGGTTCACTTATGTATCTGGTGAACACACGACCCGACTTATGCTTTGTGGTGAACCAGCTAAGTCAAGCTATGGTTCAGCCTACCAAGCTGTTTTGGAAGGCAATGAAGCATGTGCTGGGATAACTCAGAGGCACATCTCAATTTGGATTGTGGTACAGACAGACAGAGGGAGTGAAGCTTTAGGGCTTCATAGATGTGAATTGGTTAGGGAGTCCATCAGATCGGAAGAGCACTTTTGGAGGAATCTTCAACCTTAGTTCAATTGCAGTTTCCTGGTACAGCAGGAAATAGAGGTAATTTACACTTAGCTCAGTAGAGGCTTAATACATGGCTGCTAGTCAAGATGCATGTGAGGCCATTTGGATGCAGAAGATTCTAGTGGGATTGTTTGGTCAGAGGATGGATCCAACTATGATCTACTGCGATAATCAGAGTTGTATCAAAATCTCTAAGAATCCAGTTTTTCATGATAGGTCCAAGCACATTGATATCTGGTATCATCATCTTCGAGACTGTGTGGTTAAGAGGATCATGGTGTTGTTGTATGTTTCAACCGAGGAATAGGATGTAGATATTTTGACTAAGGCATTGTCAGGATGCAAGTTTGAGTTCCACAGAGACAGGATTGGGGTTACTGACAATCCCTTTCTTGTTGAGAGGGAGTGTTGAAAATAACAACAAGAAATGCTAAATATAGAAGTGCTAAATTTAGCACTGCTATAAATAGTATTTCGAGATACCTTCCTATTTTAGTTAGTCCCTGAACTAAAATAGAGAAGTAAAAATTCGAATTTGATCTTAGCAGTTGTTTGTAAAATAATTAATTGATTCACCATGAGTTAATTAGTTGTATAAAATCAAACATGAAGTCTGTGTGGGGACATGCAATAGTTCCTCCATTGATTGAGGAATTTATCCATCAGTTAAAGAGATAAGGATGAGTTGTAATATTGATTTGAAATTAGTTGGCTCAGTTAACTGAGTCAAGTCCAGTTAGGTTAATTCAAACAATTTGTTGAATTAATTGTGAGTTCAGTTAGTTAATGCATGCATGCATGTAATTGTTGCACTTCAGATAATTGAATATTCTCTCATAAATAACTCATGCATGTTAGTTCAGACAGATACCTAGTTGAGATCAGATGGAGGGGCAGTGTACTATTAGTTGCTAGAATATTCCATTGTGAATATCTCTTGCATGAAAAAGGAATTCATTCCTTGGAGATTGCACAGTTACTTCTTCAATTTAGTGAGTGCGATGAGGCCAATTCACACATGTGACATCATTGGACCCCAGGAAAAATTGCACAAGGAAATAGGAGGCTTAGAGGGCTGAGGAAAGGCATATCTTGTGTCTACTCAGTCTTTGAGCTGTATTGTTTGATTGTAGAGAGAGTAAGATAGCTTGAGAGCAGATTCTTTTTGCTACTTGAACATATTTTCACTTGTATGATAATACAAGATTGGGATTTTAGGCTAAAGCTTTCCCCGAGTTATTCCTTTTGTGTTATGTGTGATGATTTCTCATTCTCAGTTATATGTGTTCTCATTGATCTTGCTCATATTCGATTAAGCTTCCACAAAATTTGTTGTGGAAGAAGATCTTGTATTTTTCTTTAGTATATTGCATAATCTGTTGATCTACAGTGGTAATTTCTACAATCTGAATGCAAGTAATGTGAACTGATTACGCGAAGATCATAACACTTTATGTTAAAGTTATCGAACACTTAGGTAGATCTGAGTAAATATTGATGTAAGGGTACTCTATGGTGTACGTAAATAGCTAATTTTCCTATTTGGGGTCTGTGAAAGCCAGTCATAGACCTTCGCAGAGGTCTAAAGGTTGATTAGGGGAGCTACAACGCTAAGCCTTAAGGGCTTAGAAATCTGCATGAAGGAATATCTAGGTCATAGAAAGACATCACACTGATATTTGGATGCGGAAACTTGATTCCATCATCCCCCCATACCGCTTCGGGTGAGACTTCAGTCCATGCTATGTGGATTGATGCCAAAAGGGCCAATAGTGTAGGGATTTGCTTGGCACAACTAACTCTGAACCTGGTTCCGGACCCCCTAAGCCAACAAATGGTTGCATTGCCATAACCAGGATCTACATAAAGAAATGTGTGATGTCGCATCACTGGAATCTGACCAAGAAGGAAATTGAAAAGTGGTTGGGTAGAAAGATCCACGAACTCGTGGCGTAGGAAAATAGGAATCTGCGCCTGACAAAAGAAAAATGGTTGGATAGATATTTGTACATAGAAATAAACAAAATTTTCTTTTGTACCTTCCCGATTGAACTATACAAGTGGATAGTTAAATTGGTAGACGACCAAGCAAGGTGGAGGCTTGACAGTCCAATACTGTGGAGTCTAGAGCTAGTGTGGAGGTTGGAAGCCTCTAAAGATAAGATCATGTGCATTGTTGACCATTGGCTTGATCAGGTTATAGGAGGATTTGTTACAGAGTTCACGATTAACACCTGGGTCAGTTATAGCGAAGCAGAGAAACACTTCTTCAAGGGACCGCGAGGTAAGTATTTGAGGTCTTTAAATTCTTAGATTAAGATACTCTTGTGTGAAAAATGGGTTATGCCATTTCCTTGATTTTTGGATCTATGCGAAATGGCTAGAGTTTTAGAAACCAAGAAAAGGCAGGTCTTAAATATAGCCCATTGATTGGACCTCATTCAAGTGACGATGAAGGAGCGATGCAGGCCTCTCCACAAAGCACTGGTCACTTGATAAGGTAGAGTTTTATGTGAATACATCATCCATCCATTCCACCCTCACATTCACCTCCACAACATACACCTTCGCCCACACCACCACCACCACTGCCATCGTTCAACATGTCGAATACCATCAAGTTTCCCATTTTCAAGGGCTTAGGAAGTGAGGATCTTGATGAGTTTTGGTTTGTTGCAAAGGCTATGTGGAGAACACAATAGATTATGGATGATAACATAAAGAAGGCACAGTTGGTTATCACTCTCCAGGATCACGCACTAACATGGTATGTTAAGTATTGCACTGATAATCCGTTGGCATCATTAGCAGATACTCAAACTGCTTTGAACAAAGAATTTGGTAAGCCTAAATCTGCCTCACAATTGGTAATTTGATTTAAGGAAATCATGATGAGGCCCAGTGAAATGCCCTAGGAGCTAGATCAAAGACTAAAGTGCAGGATACGTGAAGCTAATATGAATCTCACAGATAGTTAGCAGTGAGATTGGTTTATAGCTGTGCTCCTACCCAACCTAAGGATTGCTTTATCGCAACAAAAGATAGGAACTTAGGTAGAAGCTCTGGAAATTGCAATGAGATTGCATGAAACACCTATTTAGGACACGTCTTTGGGAGTCCAAAAAATTCATTCATAGTTGTAAAACCTCTATTTGGAATTGCAAAGCTTGAAAAAAAAAGGAGGCCAAGACAGAGGTATGCGAAGTTTGGTGCCTCAAGTGTAAGAGCCAGGGGCATGATAAGGATCATTTCCTTGTCTTCATGAATTATATCACAAGGGGTGGGCCCATGCCCCTGAGGTAGGAAGCTCCAACAGGACCAAGTATGGGGCCTGCACTATGGTGCGCTATTTGTCAGGTGGCCAGAAGACATGTCACAAATAGTTGTCATTTTCTACAAAAAATTGTACAAACACCACAATAATGTTTCTGCAATTTCTGCAAATCAGTGGGCCACGATGAGCGCCACTACCATAACTATGAACTAATGATGGAAAGGATGCCTACATATCGAATGCAAGTAGAAACTCGACCTCCGAATCAAGGTGTTGAGGAAACGTGTGGAGGATATCAGGGGTGTGAATGAGGCTGAGTAGGAGGAGGACCTGGTGGAGGTTGAGGATAGGTAATTTACTATAATTGCATAACACCATGGCACTATGCATGAGAGTGTACAATTCATACATGCCTATCATGTCAATACGACACTCAGTTTGACCATACAATAGAAGAATGCCCTGTGTTGATAGCTAAGATGCAGGAGAAGAAGGCACAACCTCAACATCCTACCCAAAACATACAGATGATGAGATCCAAGCTCTATCAAGAAGATCCAAATGTGAATATCATGTTGCAAAGTCGAATAGTGACTGGTGATGACAAAGGAAAACAACCTGAAAAAAGTGGGTGGGTCTGCAAGGCCCCAGAAAAGGAGGTTGGGTTTGACCTCAAGCGCGTGAAGGAAAAATTTATGAAGGTGAAGAAGAGCTTCCCTGAGGCCTTTGCCTTAGGAAGTCAAGACGAACTCCCAGCAATTGTCACACCTATAGAGGTTGACCCCTCTGTGCTTACCAACTTCTTGGAGACTTGTATGAAACTATTACATGATAGTGTAATGTCCCTTAATAATAAATAATAAATAATAATAATAATAATAATATAATATAAAAAAAAATACAAGAAATAAATAATAAAAAAATAGTAATAGTAAATAAATAATAAAATAACAATACTAATGCTTTAAATAAATATAAATATAAATAAAACAAGAAAGCAGTAAAAACAAAAGAAATAAAACAAGAAAGCAGTAAAATTGCATGTGGACACATGGAGTGTGTTCATGTGGTTCCCCTTCTAGTGTTTTCTCTATTTAATGGATGGTGAGGAAGATGAGAGGATTATTCCATCATCCATTCTCTTGGGAGAATAAGTGTTGTGAGACAAAGGATACCCTGGTAGTAGTACATTGACTGAGGGCTCGGGGGTGGCTAGTTGTAGTAAGATTTTGTGCAATTGAGCCAACGGTTGGGAGAAGATTCATCCCCAAGACTTTGTTGCCACCATAGGTAAGTTGTCTCTACTCATATTTCTAAAATATGATGTTGATTAGTTAATAAATTGCGTGTTGATTATAAACGCATGATTAATCTAATTAATCACATGTTTTTATTTTGGGGTTGTTATAAATAGAAAGGCTGTGAAAGGGCTACAAGAATTGATAAATAAGTGTGCTAGGAAGGAAAATTCTCTTGAAGGACACTGCGTAGTCAGAAATATTGGCAAACATAAGACAAAGACAGGACACAAGATGAGGTTCACTGCGCAAATAGGAGACTATGAGATGGACCAGGTTATTTTGGATCTAGAATCTAATGCAAACGCTTTGCCTAAATAGACATGGGAGAGGGTGGGGAGACCGAAGCTATAGTGGTCTCTGATTCAATTGAGGATTGTGAAACAACAAAATATTATCCCTATGGGATGTCTGCACGGTGTTACCATAGATATAAAAGATGCAAGCGCGCTGGCTAATTTTGAAGTAATAGAAATTGTTGATGACAACAATCCATACCCCGCGCTCCTTGGAATTAACTGAGTATTCGATATGAATGTGGTAATCAATTTGAAGAAGAAAACAATGTTATTGGAAAGGAAATCACTCTGCATTATAGTACCATCGGACCCTACAAAAGGGTCACACTATACTAAACCGGCCTGCGACTATGAGGAAAGTGATGACAATTTGGATCAAATATACAAAATTACGGCACAAGACCAAGATTGGATTAATCCAACAATTGATGGATGGATTTCATGGGACTGTGAAATATCCCGTACCTCAGACTCAGATGAAGAATTGGAGCATTGGCAGAATAGGCTGCATAAATTATCTACGTTGCGTTGCAATATGGTGTCTAAATCACCGCGTTGTGTGTCATTGGGGGTAAGAAATTTACCTTATTATGATGGTTTAACCAATCTAGATAAATTTTTGGATGCTTTTGAAATAGAAGTCCTGGAGGATCATCATTTTCAGGTGTTGGATTTGGCAATGCATGCTACACCCGCTCGATGGTGGGGTACATACAAGGACAACTTTGATGAATGGCGCGATTATAGGAGGATGATGAGGATGCGATATTGTCATCCTAAATTGTGGTTAACTGAGAAATATGATGGGAGGAATGATCTGCATGATCATTTAGAAAAATGGACTAAAGTCTATGGAATAGAGCCACAGTAAGAGTGGGTGCACTTATTATGTCACACTCTGGATATAATCCTTATGAATTGGTACCTGGAAACAAAGCTCTGCCATGGCACCACAGAGTGGGATAAGGGAAGGCTTTTTTATGACCTTTATTTTTGAAGATGATTCGAAAGCATTGACGAGGTGCTTCAGGAGGTTAAGGAAGCGATCTTCAGAATTCCATAGGTTCCCTTAGAATTGGTTCAACTAGATTGGAGCACCTAGCTATGCCATGCACTGGAATGCTATAATGTGATTGTTAAAGGGGAGGATGAGCATCCAAGGAATATCAATATCTCAGAAATGGAAGGCCAACATGAGGTTGAAGGTCTGCTGATAGAGAACCTAGATATCACGTGTCATTGAAGACTAGGCAAGTAAACATTTGTACTGAAGCGGAGCCAAAATTTGCGAAGATCGGAGATTATTGGGATGATGCCACAGTGAATAAAGTTTTTGAGTTACTCCACAAGTACCTGGATCTTTTTCCTACATAATTTTTAGACTTGAAAGGCATCATAGGTGGTTTTTGTGTGATGAAAATAACTTTGAAACCACATGTGAAGCCCTTCAAGCAAAGGTGATATCGTCTTAATCCAAAATACAAGGAAAAGGTACTCTTAGAATTAGACAAGATGCTTGAGGTAGGTATTATTGAACCACTGGTGGAATCTGATTGGGTGAACGTAATGGTAGTTTAGTAAAAAAAGTAGAAGGGAGAAATACAAATTTGCGTTGATATTAGGAAACTTAATGACGTTTGCGTCCATGATCCTTTTCCGACACCATTTACTGATAAGGTATTCGACAATGTTGGAGAGGAGGAGGCATATTCATTCACTGATGGGCTGGATACCATTAGATTAAGATTGCACCTGAAGGCAGGAGTAAAACAACCTTCGCGATGAAATGGAGGTGTTTTCAGTACACAGTGATGCCATTTGGACACAAGAATGCATCGGCGATATTCTCTTGCGTAGTCATCATGGCATTCAAAGAGTTTATTCACAAATTCTTGGAGCTATATTTTGATGACTAGACAATGTTTGGGTTAGTAAAGCATCATGTAGCTAGTCTGCGCTTAATGTCGAATACATGCCAAAGATATTAGATCATGGTGAGCCTGAAGAAATTATTATTTTGTGTCCCCTTTGGAATTTTGTTGGGTCATGTGGTGTGCAAGAAAGGACTAATGGTGGATCCTACCAAGATCACAACAATAGTCAATCTGGAGGCCCCAAGGAGTGTCAAACAGCTACGTGCAATAATGGGCCATACTAGGTATTATTGGAAGTTCATTGAGGCTTATGCTCAGATTACCGCGCCTATGGAGAAGCTATTAAAGAAAGACACTATAATCAATTGGGATGAAGAATTTCAGTGCAGTCTGGATGTATTAAAATAAAATATGGTCAGTATGTCGATCTTGGTCTTCCCAGATTGGAAGAAGGAATTCCATGTGCACGTTGATGCTTCGTGGATTGTGTTGGGAGTAGTACTGACACAGGCTGGTGAAAGAGAGATGGATCACCCTATAGGTTGAGAAGAACTACTCAACGATAGAGCATAAGGGATTAGCTATGGAATATGTGCTCCAAAAATTTAGACACTATCTGTTGGGCAGACATTTGAAGATGTACATAGACCATTCTACATTAAATTACCTAGTTAATAAGATTGTGTTGGGGGGATGGTATGCAGATGGATGTTGTTGTTTCAAGAATATGACTTTGAGGTAAATGTGAAGCCAAGAAGGTCAAATGCAGGACCTGACCATTTGTCATGAATGGAAATGGGGGAGGAGCTTGCAGCTCTTCTCCGTGCATGTAGCGAACAACCACTTTGTAGACATTAACCACTTTTTTATGACAGGGACAGCTCCAGAAAGCTACACCAGTCAGTAGAAGAAAGAGTTGGTAGTATGTGCGACTGATTTCTTTGTAATCATAGGATATTTATACAAGATGGGTTTATACGAGATGCTCTGATCTGTAGGTTTTAACCCCATGTAGAAATTACCTGCATACGAATTCTAAAACACAAAAAATAAATAATGCGAGAGCATAACACATAAAACACATATACATAGAGATTTTCCACTGGATCCCAAAACCGAGACTACCAGTTTGATTTTTCATTATATTCCTTTCAATGTTATAATACATATTTATACATGCCGAAGCATCCAATACCATGGATCGAAAACCATCGCGTCCAAAAAATAAGTGCGAAAATCATGCACAAAACCATAGGGGGTCCATCCAACCTAACATAGGGTCCAAAACCAAAATTTTCTAGG
>APFE030326956.1:2674-19416 GCA_000404065.3 Pinus taeda | reverse complement strand
TTGAGCCTTTGGAAGCCCAAATCTCCATAA
Organism: Pinus taeda; assembly: GCA_000404065.3. Lineage (NCBI taxonomy): Eukaryota > Viridiplantae > Streptophyta > Pinopsida > Pinales > Pinaceae > Pinus > Pinus taeda. Next base: position 19,386 of record APFE030326956.1, on the reverse strand, counting down.
AATCTGAAACCCATCCATAGGCAAGTGTATTTTTGCATGAAAATTCCAAAAATGCAAAGTTTTCCCCGTTCTGAGTTGCCCCCATGTATGGTCCCCCGCAGGGTGAGACCAGTCAAGTGGCCAAAACCTGTAAAATTCCCAAAAATACCAAAAATGCCTCAAAACTCTCAAAATTTCTTGGGTTTGCTGCTATGAGGAGGCTAATGAGTATCATGGTGAGTGAGAGAGGCCTCAGCCAAGATACGGAGCGGGTTGGTCTTCTTCCTCCTCTTGCGGACCTCGAACAACCTTCTTTGGAACATTTTCATCTTCGCTTTGCAAACATGCATCCTTGCCCAATAATTGTTTTTCATGTTCCTTAGCAACTTGTTGTTTTGATTGGCCTTAGCCAACAGCTCTTCCAAGTGTGTGTTCACCCGGATAAGCATGGATTCCCTCTCCTTGGGCAGCAAGTCACCGGGCCTCCTACGGTTGATGACTCAATCACTTCGAATCCTCCATAGCTCATCCAACTCTTTCTCATCCTCAAGCTGTTTGTTTCGCTGCTCTAAATATTTGATTATCCATTTTGCCATCAATAATTGTGTTTGCAGCGAATGAATCTCAGTGCTTTTCTCTCGGATGATATCCTTGAGCTCTGTGCTAGGAGAACCGGCGTCAAGATCAATAACCGGATCACCTGACATTCTCTCCTCAATCATGGGCTGCTTGCCCCTCTCGGCTACCTGTGCTGCTGTCGGAAACGAGGCCCCTTCCACCTAGTGTGGAGATAACACTCGCTGATCTGATGATGATGACGAGACCCCTTCCACCTGCTGTGGAGAAAATACTCATCGAGCTGCTGCAAACAAGGTCCTATGACCTCTCTGATATGTACACTGCAGTGGGGAAACAACATGTCTCGGAACAATAATCTCGGGCTGGTGTGATGGACCTCCCTTCTCATGAATGGCCTCTGGCTCTAGCTGTGGCTGTGGTGGCACTGTAAAGAACTCATGAGAAATGAAGTCTGCTCATGGAATGCCCTGCTGACTCAACTGATGAGAAACAATGAGCTGGATGGGACCATGATGGCACAAACTCCTATGCTGCTGAGCTGGGGACTGCCTCTGAAACACAGACGCCATCCTCTGAATGTCCTGGAAGAAGAAAACCGGGATGTTCATCATCCTCACTCGGGTAAAGTGCATCAACAGACAAATGTGACAAGAGAAGACCTGTGAAAATCTTCCCTCGCATGTAAAGTAATGCATGATAAGCCGCATGATTGGAGCATACTCTGCCCGGAGGAATCTGAAAGGAAAGACCCCTGACAAGTGACTCATGAATGCTGGCCTGATATATCGCTCAAAATAAACATAATCCAGCATTTTGCGCTTGGGCCACACCTCACCCACATTTGGTATCCCGGTAGCCTCTGAAATCACCTCCGGAGATAGTACAAAATTCACCCCTGCAAGAGTGACCTGCCCGTCATGAAGGTGCAAAACAAATAAGCGGGCCAACTCCCTGTGATGCTGAATCTGAGCAAGCCTCTCACAGAACTGAAAACATGACATATAACGAAAACCATTCATTGCCAAAGGACAGGCCTGCAATTCTGCCAAAGAGGTGGGTTCCTGTCTCCTATGATGACCACCTTTGCCCCCCTTAAGAGGCCTCTGCTGTACCTCCACCTCTGTAGATGATGAATGGTCATCACCTTGCTCATAAGTCTCGATATCTGACATGGTTTTGGAGCAAGATGGGCAAACTGAAGGATAAATTGAACTGCTGCCTCTGCCTGCAAAATGCTGAGAAGTATGCTCGATCGATTTAGCACTTAGGAGGGCGATTTGATCGATTTGGAGGGTTTCTGGACAAAACAGGTCGAGTGGCCGCGCCCCTGCTGTGAGTGGTCGCGCCCCTTCTGAGTGGTCGCGCCCCTTGAGAAATCACACTGCAGAACTGGCGCTGAGTGGTCGCGCACCTAGTTTGAGTGGTCGCGCCCCCTGAAAATGAACCCGACTCGCTGCAAATCGCCTTCTTAACCTCTCACTTGTTCTTGCAAGCTCTCAAATGCATAATGAGACTATGTAGAGGGAAATTTAGTCTTTATAGGTCCAAATTTGAAAAAATTAAATCACCAAACCCACTTTCTAATGTTTTTTGCTTTGACATTCACTTTAACAATGTTTTAAGTTCACTTTGTTGTCCTGAATTTGATCTTTTGAGTGCTTTAACTCCGTTCTTTTTGCAAGTTGACCATCTGATGGACTCTGGCGAGGAGACCAGGGTTATTGCCAGCATTTTGAAGAATTTTGAAAATTTTCCTTATTTTTTGCAAATTTCACATGACCTTGGGTTTAAAAACAGGGTTTTTAAATCCAAGGTATAAATGAGTTGTACCTGATGAAAAAATATCAATGGAACATATTTACATAGCTCCTTCCGGCTTGCTAGGGACTATTAGACCTTTGACTCATGACCTTGCAGTGATTTTTGACCAAAACCCTAAACCTAAGACTTGGGATTTCAAGACAAAAATAAAACAAGTGTAACACAAGCTCATTTAAATGATATGATCGGATCCAGCAAAGCCAAGAAGGGAACAAGGACCAGCTCCTCCATCAATTTTATGGCATGCCTAACGGGATGCAAAAATGATACTGATGAGACACCTACCTATGCACATGCAAAGAGCTTTTGATCACCGATGGAGGGCTCAAGACCGACACTAACAGAAGGGAAAGAAATATCAGATTTAGCTTGCAATGAGTGCAAAATCTATTCCTAGAGTCTAGTGGATGAATGAGCATCCACAATTAAAAAAAAAAAAAAAAACATTCTGAACAGTTTTTTCTTGTGAAACAACACCATGTGTCATGTTGGTTGGTATGTGGAGATGAAAGCAATTTGACATTACCTTCAGTAGGGAGATGATATGACCTTCAAAGTTAAACTCACTTATGGACTCGGTGTGATGACAATAAATGATAAAACCTGATACTTTTGATACAGTAAGATGGGAGTCTCTAATTCACAATTAAATTTTTGTGTTAGACATTAAAGAAAAAAAACCAGATATGTGATAATAGGTGATATAATACAGATCAGACTACTAACTTTGATACCATCAATGATCAATTTATTATTTTTCAATTAAGCATAAAACTTATCTTATATATATTTGCATTCTTCACTATTTTATATATAAATGAATGTACATTACTCTTACTCAAATTGTTAGAAATAATATAAACACAAATCATTAAAAAGAATATAAACAAAAATCATTAAAAAGAATATAAACATCCCAATAATAACCATTTTACCACAAATAAATTTAATTCCAACATCCTATGAATTTAATTCCAACATCCTATCTTCAGATTTGGTATATACTTTACTAAAAGAGAATAATAAAACATAAACAAAGAAGTCCAAAACACGAGTTCAGAAGACTGTAAATGCTATAAATAAGATGCAACACAAACCACTAGTCTGCCTGCTTGTTATGTACGTATGATAAGCCTGGGATGAGCTGAATCTGAAATTCCCTGATGGCTCTAACAACCCAACGTCTGATTCCAAGGGAGACAATTCGAAATGGAGCACTGGGTTTTACATTACGGTCCATTTTCCTGCTAGTGTCCATTTTCCATTTTAGTGGTCAGGAAAGTTCAGCTTCGCTTTCTTTCCTCTGATATTTTTAGCATCTGCATCATACGCCTTGGTGGCTTCCTCTGCCGTATTAAACGTTCCAAGCCAAACCATAATGCCCTTTCTTGGATCTCGAATCTCTGTAACCCATTTTCCCCATGGACACTGCCTGAGACCTCTGTACGAAGTTTTCCTCTTCCTCCAGCTGCTTTTGGCTGAGGAATTTTCATCATTTTCAGCACTTAGCAAAGGAGAGTAACCCTCAGATAATCATGCTTTGGTGAATATAAATGTTTTACTTTGTTGTTTATATTCCGACCAAATAAAAAAACAGGCTGTTCTGTAGACGACTTTACTTTCATACCTCTATACTTTTCGAAATCCTTCAGAGGAATCGCCTCATTTTCACCACCTTCAAAACCCAACCGCCTCATTTTCACCACCTTCAAAACCCAACCAGAGTCAAAATAACATAAAAAAAGAAAACCCTGCAAAGCAATAGCAATTTCTAAAATGCAGAGAGTTCGTTAATAGGCTCACCTGAAGAAAATTCATGGTTGAAGTGGAAAATATTCTTGCTGGGCTTGAAAGATTCCGACACAACTCCACCATTGATAAACAACGTATTGAAATCCCTGGGAGTTACACGCAGAGACCCGTTGAGGGAAATGAGATTTTCTTCAGGTCCACACATCTTTTTGTTTTAAAAACAAAAGGTGAAGCAACAGAAGTTGAACCTATAACAACTACCTGATCAAGAAAATATTGATTAGTCACAATGAAATAAGTGCTCAATACTGAAAATAGAACCTGAAGCTGTCGCGACCACTTGATCAAGAAAATACTGATTAGTTTATTATGGTTTATTATGTATTTATATTTATTAATTGCAAAACCACGACACGCAATGAAACAGGCATTCCATTGCTCCGAACCCCGAAAGACTATAATTGATATTCTATATCTCTACAAATAAATAAATATTATAATGGTTTTTGTTAAAAATATTATAAAATAAAATATTATAATTTTATATGAATTATGGTTGCTGGCGAGTGGTATTGGTCCCTGGTATTGTAACAGAATTTAAATCATAAAATATTTTAATTTGAAATGAATTATGGTTTTCGTGCAAGTGGTATTGATAAGCTACTGTATTGGACCATAGTATTGTATTGGTCCATGGTATTGTAACAAACCCTAAGTTATAAAATATTTTAATTTTAAATGAAGTATGGTTTTAGTGCAAGTGGTATTGACAAGCTACTGTATTGGACCATAGTATTGTAACAAACCCTAAATTAATATAATACTTGGTAAAACAAAATTTAGACTTTTTATTTTTTAATATAATTTTATATCTAAAATTCAATTTAAAACCACATAAAAATAGTCATCAACCGATTAGAAATGGAATAGTGTGAAGTTTTCGAGTTTTTGGAGGATTTATGGCCGAAATCCCGCAACAAAAATTATTGTCAAATCTTGATTTTGTTTTTTACTACATATATGGATTCAACAACCTCATAAACCCACCAAACACAATAATTTTGAAGAGTTCACATGTCAAACTGGTAATTTCAATGAATCCCTACTAGATTCTAGATAAACTAGATTTGAAAACTTTTCAAAAATTAGCACTTAAAAACTACTTGATGAGGGAAAAATAATTTAACCTTTAAAAAACTAATAATTAATTTTTAATTTTCAAAATATTCAATTTAATATTTTTTTTTCAAAACTTTAATAAACTTCATAGAATCTATTTAAATATTTTAAAACTAATTGAAAATCAAAGTTTTTGGCCAAAATTAAAAATTATAATGTTTGCCACCTATAATAAAACTTTGCTACTCTAAATTGTATCTTTAATTAAAATGAACTCACTAGGTTCTATCCCATGGATTCGACAAATGAACATTGCACTAATTGTTTCAAGCCTCAATGCCTTAGTTCACATTATGAGGAGATATCCACACTATAAAACAAATCCATGGAAAAGTGACATCCATCTTGGTAACAAGCCATTTTGTCTATGCAACTCTAAGATAAACAAACTCGATTACCAGTTTTACACTTAGCAAAAAAAATGATCTAAATGCATCAAATATTAATAAAATATGAAACAAGAGAAATAACTTTTCATGAAATGAACTAGAACTGTTTCAAATTTCTTGCACATTCCTAAAGTTCTAGGTTTATAGTATCAATTATTTTGTCATTATAGCTATTGGTGTGATGAGTTCAGCCTTTGTGTTAAAATGCCTTGTACTTTTAAAGGGAAAATTTTATTCAATAATGTAAATAGGGTAGTGTATGAATTAATACATTAATTTTCGCCCAAGTTTAAGCAATGGTTGCCTATTATCATGAAGAAACTCAAACTATTTAAAGGAGGATGCTAGCCATAAACAGAAGAAAAAAATGTGATCACTTGTAAACATGAATCATAATCTCACTCCATGTTCTACATTCACTATAAATAATTTGATGAGAGAAATTTTCCATGGAGAATGATGCAATTCAAGAATTCTAATAGCTCATAACTATTCTAATTAAATATTGCATGCTATAAAAGAGAGGAAGCAGAAATTGTTCCAAGCCCTAATCTCTATGTTTAACTTGGGTATTTTGTTTCCTATAATACGTCATTTAGTTTAGTTTTCTCACAATGTTTAAGCTCGTTGGGAAATTTAAAATTGCAGATAAAGTATTGTCACACTCATTAAACTGAGCCTTGCCGAGTCCAAGACTAATGCCATGCATGGTATTCGCATATTAGTGAAAAACATCGTATATTTTACACTTCCTAGAGTGCTAGTAATTTAAGTCAACATAAAGGGAAAAATTTGAACCTTAGCATCAAGATTGATAAAGGGCCCAATATGCTATATTTCACTTAAATGTTCAATAAAATTAAAATCATGTGAGGGTGGAACAAGATAGTGGGGTTTAATGTTTTCAAAAGAAATGTAAAACTATTTTCATACATATAAATAGGGAAACCTTGAGCCATGAATGTGAAGCAATAATATGTTCAAAACTAAAGTCTATCGTAGATGTATATAAAATGTTTCAAATGAGTTCCTTCAAATAGTGATAGAAATTCAATCAACACAAAAAGGGGAATAAATTATCTCAAACTCCAATAGGTCATTACTATTCTGAATAAATATTGCATCTTAAGAAGGAGGAAACAAACATTGTCCCAAACCCTAATCTCTATGCCTAACTTGAGCATTTTGTTTCCTAGAATTCCTCATTTAGTTTTCTCATGATGTTTAAGGTCAATGGGAAATTTAAGATTGTAGATAAAGTATTGTGACACTCATTAAACTTAGCCTTACCCCAACCCAAGACTAATGCCATGTATGATATTCATGTATCAGCGAACAACATGGCATCTATTAGGCCGCCTAGAGTGAGAGTAATTTAAGTCAACATAAAGGGAAAAATTTGAGCCTTAGCCTCAAGATTTACAAAGGGCCCAATATGCTATAGTTCACTTAAATGTTCAACAAAATTAAAAGCATGTCAACGTGGAACAAGATAGTTGGGTTTAACGTGTTCAGAAGAAATGTAAAAATATTTTCACAAATATAAACACGGTAACCTTGAGCCAAGAAATAAATGAGAAATAAGAAGTCCATAATAATTACAAAACCATGGGAAAAAACAAAGTTAAAAGAACTTTATCCATTTGAGGATCATAACCACAACGAAAATCTTATTATTAATTAAGAAAAAAAATAACTATTACAAGGAAGAAACCTAAAAAATCATGTCCACCTTTAAATCCTAATTCAAGGTGATCCCCATAATGGCCCCACACTTTATTAAAAAATATGGTCATTTCTAGGTTTTAGAGTTTTTATCATGCTTAGATTTAAAGATAAATGCATTGAGTGATAAGGAAAACTGATAAACAGAGTGGGGGTTGAAATTATTCGTGGTATGAGAGCTTGGTTGGTTGAAAAGTAGAGTTTGGGACAACAAAGTCAAAATTACTACACCAAGCTTATTTTTACACAGAAAATAGAAACATTTGCCACATATTTGAAAAATTTAGTTTGGTAGGACAATGAAACATGTCTTTGGGTTTGAGAGTTGAAGACAGGCTAGATTGTCAGAACAACTATAGTGCATAGAAGGAGAGAATATAGAGTATCTTTGAGGAAGCAGGAGTCTCGGGCATTATGGTAAATACTACACAAAATCCAGTAGCACTACTTGATGAACCTGTACAGTTGGCAGAGTTTAACAAAAAGAATGCCAAGGTAAAAAAATTGATTCTTGAAAGAGTCAAATATGATGTCATTACTCATGTAAGAGGAAAGACTTATGCACATGAGATGTGGACAGCCTTGACGAATCTTTACCAAAGCTCAACTGAAAATAGAAAAATGATTCTAAAGGAGAAAGTGAAGGCAATTAAAATGGATAAGACTAACAATGTTACAACATACCTCACAAAGATCACTTTAGTGAGAGATGAGTTGAAAGTCGTAAGTGAGATCATTTCACCCACTCAATTGGTGAGGATTGCTTTGAATGGTCTTCCTAAGACATGGGAGAATTTTGTGGATGGAATTTTTGCACACGAAAGCATTCCGAGATGGGAGAGTTTGTGGGATTATTGCATTTAGAATGAGATCATAAAGAACCATCTTGGCGCAACCAAACAGGTGAAGGAGGATGACAATGTGGCATTGTTAGCAAGAGGCAAGAAGGGAAAAGAAAAGAAGCAAAATTCCTCCAGTGGAGGCAAAGGAAAAGGTAAAGGAAAGAAGGAGAACAAGGAGAAGGACTATTCCAAAGTCAAATGTTGGAATTGTAAAAACTTGGGACGCTATTTTCTTGTGTGTCCGAGGGAAAATTTTAAGAACCACCCTAAATTTATATGTATAATAAATGGGCGAATACCCATGATACATAGGAAAAATGGGAGGCGATTTTATCAATAATATAATATTTATATATAATTTTTTTGGCAAATTTCTCACCAAATTATATTATCTTGTAAAGTCATGGCGAATATTTCACTGAATTATAAAATATTGTAAGATCTTGGAAAGTCTTTCACTCAATAATAAAACAAATCTTGGCAAATGTTTTGTCAAAATATGAAACCATATATGATAATAGGAAAACATATTCATTAAACTGGAATATACTAACATACATGTTTGGGAAAAAGAAACATAATTTTCTCTTCCTATAAAAAATGTTACCAGTTTCAGTGGCCATGTTTGTCACTCTTTCATATCCTTCTATTAGTTTTGATCATATTCCACAACAAAGTTCTTGTAGGTGTTGATCTTGACCACCAGTTATATCAAGGTAGGAGAGATTAATATTTTCTTTACCACTTTTGTCAAGCTATCAAACTTCTTTCTTATTCCATACACTCCAACTACTAGATAAAAAAAACACATCAAGTTTGTTTACCCCAACATATCAACAAGTAGCAAGCCCCAACTATATAATATAGGAAAGTAGTAGGTATCCCAAAGGCGTGAAGGGGATCTAATGGAAAGAGGTGGCCATTGTCCATAAGCCTTCCAATCAATATATAAATACATAAATGTAGATTTACTATTATTTTAATTGGAAATATTCAATTAAATAATAAAATTTAATTACGTCTCTCCCAATCTAAATTTCTTATTAGCATAATTCACTACCTTCATACGTCTTACATTTTTTAGCAGCATTGTAACATGTTGATTAATTTCCTTTTTGATGCACAATCTCTGCCTTTTAGGACAATATGGTGTAGTGGCCCAACCCCTACAAATCATTACGACAAACTAAGAATAACAAAGAAGATGAAAGGTTGTACAAACCAACATATTTTTCAAACAACTAATCCAATATCAGTACCTTAACTTTTTTATGAAGATATCATATTGAGAACGTTTGAAAAATGGTGGGAAACCTCGCGAACGACTATCTCTCTTCTCTCATGGTGATGAGGAAAGAGTGATAAGATTTCATTGCTTTGAATTTTTTTTTTGCTAAATGAGAAAAACCAATATTAATGGAGATATTGATAGTTTTTACTAAATTTTGTGAAGTGAATAAATGTAGCTTTAACCATTCACCTTAAGATCTTTTTACAATATAATTTTCTAAGTCCATTTAGTATCTTCAATATCATAAAAACCAACCTATATCCATCTTAACTCCACATCTAACACTCTTAGAGGGATGAAATCTATTTATCCCTCTCATGACTTGGTAGACCCGAAATTAAGATGGATCTAGCTGATAGAATTTCCCCTTTAAATAGTCTATGCCCACATGAATACCATGGGTCAATACCATGGGTTATCATAAACCTCTAGCTTAAAAACTACTATTAGTAATTTATAGAAATTAAAATTATTAATAATTGATTTTTATTTTATTTTTTCTATTTTAACCAAGATAAAATGTTTAAGTGACATTAAATTAAAAGATCCATTTTTTCTCTTGATATACCAAGCTGAGATAGGGATCATATCACGATATTTGATCCCTCTCGGGGCTTAGTAGATCCAGAGTAAAGATGGATCTATCGTGTTCTGCTACATTCCATGTGAATACCATGGGTCAATACGATGTGTCATCTTTATTTTTATTAATACTAATATTAGGGTTAATAATGTTTTTTTCACGGTACTAATAATAATTTGGCCCATAGGCTTCACCTAAATATAAGGTGACTTATGGAGTAAATATAAAAAAATGTTTTACTTATTTACCATACCTCTTGTTTATTTATATTTTTATTAATTTACCATACCTCTTTTATAAATATGGTATTTGGACCATAGGATTCACTTAAATAAAACCTCTTTTTTTAGCCTTCTTAAATAGAAAGAGATTTATGGACTAAATATGAAAGGAGGTTTTATTTATTTACCATAACTCTAGTTTATTTATATTTTTATTTATTTACACCCATACCTTTGTGTGTCCTTAAATATAAGGTGACTTATGGAGTAAATATAAAAAAAATGTTTTATTTATTTACCATACCTTAAGTTTATTTATATTTTTATTAATTTAACGTACCTCTTTAATAAATATGGTATGTGGCCCATAGAGTTCACTTCAGTAAAACTTTTTTTTTAGCATTCTTAAATAGAAACAGGGTTATGGACTAAATATAAAAAGAGGTTTTGTTCATTCACCATACCTCTAGTTTATTTATATTTATATTTATTTACCATACCTTTGAAGTATAAAAATAGGCTTTATTTATTTATAATAGCTCCAATTTTATTATATTTTTATTTATTGGGATGACCAAGCCCTCTCTCTCAGCCAACCAAGAAGACAATTTATGTAACATGCTAAGATACCAAATTCTACAATTTTTACATGTGAAAGACTTGGGTCAACTAGGCATAACTCATTCCAAGGATTACCCTCATATTCCTTCATAGGGTCATCAAGAGGCATGGTGTTGGGGGCCTGGTTCTAGAGGATTTGGTCACTGAGGTTATCTTCATCAGGTTGCCCCCATCCTATGACAACATCTAAGGTACAGATTGGATGGGATGTAGTATGATACCCTTCATATTCCTCCTGTTCCAACCATAGGGGCAAGTCATGCTCAATCAATGGTTGAGTAGGAGGGTAAAATACCAAGCGTTTGGAAAAATGCCTATTGTTAATGGTCATGTTCTTAGTCGTACAACTTATATAAGCATCATCATTGGCTAGCCCTGGTCTTCCAAAGATGAGAGGGTAGCCATTGAATTTGGTCTTGGGCTAGAGAACTATTGAGAAATGGAAATTGAAAATTTGAGTTTAATTTGTCTTTGAATTAAACTATGAATTAAATTTGAATTCTATTCTCATAGCAACTTAAAATTACTTAATTACGTTTATTAAACTCACTTAACTTATGAAATTTGAGTTGGAAGTCTTTTTGTCATCATGTGTATGTTCTCCCTACTTTCTAGGAGTCTAGTGTGAGTTAATTGTGAGTTGTAAAATAGAAGACTCAGTTTCATGAATCAGTTCAGTTAAATTAGTTCTAAAAATGATTTAGAGAACTAATAGTGAGTTAACAGTCAGTGGTGACACTAATGAACTCCACTAGTGATACTCTTGTTCACTAAATATTTACTCATCAAAAACTCATGCATGTCAATCATGAGAAAGACCCATTTGAGACTAGAGTGCGGGGATAGTGTACTATTTGTTTTAGATTTTTCTAAGTTGCACTGATAGTGCATCCATTAATGAACTGATCCTTGAGGGATTGCACAATTTTTAGAGGCTTTATTTCCATTTAAATACAAGTTATCATTCATAGGAATTACTCATTGGAATATAGACTTGGAGAGCTTGTGAAGAGGTTAAGATTTGGCCTTGAGCTTGCTTATGAGTTGGATATTTAATATTCCTGGTGCTATGATTTTTCTAGAGAGAAAAAACATTTTAATTTCATCTTTATTTTCTGGATTAATACTAAATAGATAGTGGGGTTTTTAGTTATGGCTTTCCCCGATATTTATTGTTTTATGTGCCATTGATGTTCTTCCTCTTGTCAATTATTGTTTGCTCAATATTTATTTTCTTCTGTTGTAAAGAGTAGAACTAGATTATTGTCTCTTGCATTAGAAAATTGCATTAGCTTGTGAATCTACATAGCATATTCTACATGATATCAAAGCAAGGTTTTTTTGGGCTTAGAGTTTGCAGATAATATCTGAGAATTTATGTGAAAAAATTTCAAAAAAAATTGAATATTTGGACTCCTTGGGAGAATATACCCAAGTTCAAAAAAATAATTGGCCAAATCAGAGTTCGGATAAGGGAGATATCATTGACTTAAAATCAACTCTCTAGAGGAGGTTTCGAAGTTTTGAGTTTTTGCGTTACAAGTGAAAGTCGAATTTGCATACATACTTCATGATCGACAGATGGCATTCCATGGGTTGAGGCTTGAGTATGCCTTGGAAGGAATCTCAAATTTCATAGCCTAGAGGGACATGATGAAGGATGTACTAGAGGACAATGGCTTGAAGGAAATTGTTGAACAAGAAATTCCTAAGCCAACAGTTGCTGATGCACAAAACTAGGTCGAGTGGAAGAAGTCTCTGGCAAACGCAAGGTGCTTAATCCTTGAGGGAGGTTGAGATCATATTATCTTGAGGCTCCATGGAAAGGAAACCCTACATGCTATGTGGAAAACATTGACGAACTTGTATCAGAATAACAATGATTAAAGGAAGTTGGCACTAAAGGATAAACTTCATAAAATCAAGATGGACTCAAGTTTGCTGAGGAGGATATGTTGAGCCCTGCTCCTCTTGGACTCTGAAAGAGTTAGCATAGTTATCAAGAATCTGTCAATTGGTCGAGAGAAGCTACTAGATTGGGAACAACTATGGTCAGATTTGATGCAGGATGAGATCAAGAGGAACACCAAGGATGGCTCTTCATCAAAGACTGATGATGAAGAGAATTGTGCCTTAGGAATTAATATAAAGGAAGGGAAAAGGTAAAATTCCCCATTCAAAATCAGATTCTTATCATGTAGGCAAGAAGAAGGACATGACAAAAGTTAAATGCTTTCATTGTCACAAGATGGGTCACTTTACTCAAATTTTCCATTGAAGAATTCGAGGGAGAAGTCCTTAGGAGGAGCAGTGGGTGAGACTTTGACTTCCCAATTCAAATTGGAATTTTCCATGATTGCATACATGGTGTCTTAAATGATGGCATGTGTCTCGTACCTAGACAGTGGAGCTTCTTTCCACATGACTAGCGACAAAGAGTTATTTAGTGAACTGTGGGAGAAATATCTCAAGATGCATATTGAGATGGGTGATGATGGTAAGTATAGTGAGAACTGCAGGAGAAATATCTCAAGATGCATATTGAGATGGGTGATGACAGTAAGTATAGTGTGAACTGCAGGAGAAAGATCTCAAGATGCATATCGAGATGGGTGATGACGGTAAGTATAAAGTTATTAGTGTTGGCACTATTAATTTTCAGAGGGAGCATGTGGCTCCACTCACCTTGAAGAATGTTATGCATGTACACGGATTGCTGAAGAACTTGGTATCCATTGCCATGCTTGAGAATAGAGGCTATGATGTGATATTTTCAAAAAGAAAGGCATTCTTTTGATATATAGTCATGGGTCAGGTAAAGAAGATAGGGATTTGAGTTCAGAATCTCTTTAAGATAGAGGTAGAGGATTGTGTTTCTTTGACTTCAAAAGTGGAAAATATTTTGAGCCGAGACATCGATGAGTTGTGGCACATGGAATTGGGCCACTTGCATCATGGGGCTTTCAAGATATTGTAGAAAATCTCTATTGGTTGTCCCAAAGGTACGCTTTAGCAAGTTGATACATGCAAGGGTGTACTTTGGGAAAATACAACAAGTCTTCCTTTCGAGACAGAGATAGTTGAGAAAATTCTATTCTAGAGAGAGTCCATTCAGATGTGTGTGGACAATTCTCGACACCATCCACAGCCAAATACATTTGTTGATTACTATTCTCATAAATGTTGGGTATTTTTTACGCAGAAAAAAGGATCAAACTTTCACAAAGTTTTGTGAGTTTAGAGCATTGGTAGATTAAGAGTCTGGCAAGAAGGTTAAAGCTCTACGAAGTGATAATGGTTGTGAGCATGTCTCTAGTGAGTATAAGAACTTCTATGCAGTGGAAGGTATTAAATGAGAGTTGATGAAACCTCGCAATCCTCAACAAAATGGGGTTGCCAAGAGGAAGTACAATAGCGTAGTAGGGGAAGCAAGGGCGATGTTGCATGATGAGGGCCTATCACTATACATGTGGGTTGAGGTATGCAGCACAGTGGTTTATGGTCAGAACCATACCCCACATCAGATACTTGAGATGAAGACACCAGAGGAGGCTTATTTTGGTAAGAGGCCAGATGTTGGTCACTTCAAGATTTTTGGGTCATCAATTTATCGTTGTGTGACCAGAGATCCATGGAAGAAGCTTGAGCCAACAACATAGTTGGAGATATTATTGGGGTACACTAATAAACCCAACAACTATCAAGTGTACATGTCGACCAGTCGAATGACAGTGGTTCGCAGGGAAATCGGGTTCGATGAGGAGAAGACCATGCATGTATCTCTTGAGAGGGAGCTTGTGCTACATGTGGATGAGGATATTTTATATCCTAAGGTTGAGGGGCCTCAGATTGATGTGACGTAGCCACATGTATAGGTTCAGAGAGTGGAGGCATACACTCAGGTAGAGTCTTCTAGAGAAGGAAGAAAGCACACTAGAGAGGTTGACAGATTGTTGGATGATGCATGGGAGAATGTGAGAGTGACCTCTTATCAACGCAGACAGAGGGGGTCACCAAAGAGGTACAATGGATACATGGCACATATGGGTGCATGTTTTGTGACAGAGAAATCTTCCTTTCAGCAAGCATTGCAACAACCATCTTAGGTTGATGCAATGGTGGAGGCGTATGACTCCATAGTTTGAAACAATATTTGGGATGTGGTCCCGACACCAAAGGACAAGTAACTTGTGAGCTCTCGTTGGCTTTACAAGGTAAAGAAGTTGTAGTTGGTAGTGTGGAGAAGCGTAAGGCCATATTTATGGCCCGTGGCTTTTCACAAGTAGAGGGGATTGACTATGATGAGACCTTTTCTCCTCTTACGAGGTAGTTGTTAATCAAATCTATTTTGGCACTATCAACAGAGATTGTTAGCGTCCCACCCTAACCCCCTTATTTATGTCATGGGATCACGTCATAGTCAAGAGTCAATAAAGCCCATATTAATATTTGTAAGTGGTTAACCCGCAATTAATGACGGGACCACAGTTAGTTGCAAATGGGCGGTAGTAGTAGATTAAGGGTAAATGGGCGGTAGTATTAGATAGACGGTATTAATAAAACCCACGGTATTGGCCCGTGGTATTGCATGTATGAGTCATATATAAAGGATAGAGACTCCCTGTGAGGAGTATCGTGTCTTGTTTTGTATTCGAGCTCTGCTCTATTGGAGGTTGCCCCCTCGAAGAGGCCTGTGAACATTTCTCTCTGAGTACTAAAATCATTGCTATTATGTGTTCTGGGTATATTTTCTTCGCATATTTTGTGTTTTAGGTATCTTTTCTTCGCATATTCTTTGTTCGGTGTTACTTTGCAAGTTAAGAAGCATAACAAGTGGTATCAGAGCACTTTCTTGGGCTCGGTGGGATCTCCAAATTTTAGCAATTTTTTTTTTTGGCTAGAGACGTGTTCCGGCGTCTTTAAACCACGGGATCTGTCGTTAAGCGTATAAACCTGCGGATTTGGGGAGGCATGCATGCAGGAAATACAAGAGGTTGTCACGTCTGTTGGACTCCCTTGTAACCCTTGTGGGTACCCCTTCGAGTAGTAGCGCATTAGACAGAACCGCGCACCGACTGTCTTCCACGTACCCTCTGGGTATATAGGAAGCCCCATAGCTACCTTGAAGCCTCGCCATAGATAAAAATTCGGTCGTCTTGTGGCTACAGTACACCAAGAATAGCACTCGGAGAGATTACTCGCCCGTACGATAGGGTAGTCGGGTTGTACGGCTAAGGGTACGGTCGATCCTCCTTAGTTAGAGCCCTGAAACATTGGGCCGAGTACTATTGTCGGACCCTTATGTATATTGTGATCTGTAGCACCTGACACTCCTCAAGACCATAGTTCCCTTTCTATCGGGGGATCACACATCATCTATTCCAGATCAACGAGTGCAGCAGCAGCAGACATCAGTCCCGCAGCTCTATCAGATCAGCAACAGCAGTGATCCACGATCCAGATCTCTCAGATCCACTAGATCAGAGTAGTTGTGAAGGGTTCCTGTGCCGAAGCACTTATTTGTGATCTAGCCCATCAGCATCAGGACAACTAGCTAAGCACGGTGGTACCATTCATTTTCTGCACAAAAATTTTTTTGCGGTCCCAATTTTTCAGCAAGTTGGTGTATGGTATCAACTAGAGCTCAAGCAATGGCCAATGAAAGACAAGACAAACTTGAAACAAATATGAACGAGCTCAAAAATACGCTTGACGACCTATCTAACATGG
>APFE030326954.1:25601-46859 GCA_000404065.3 Pinus taeda | reverse complement strand
AAATCATACAAAGATACTATCATTCAGGCTTAAAGATTATGACCCATGAATAGAACTTATCCTTCCTTTTGCGCTAAGATTCCTCCTTCCTTCAGATCCAGATCTGCATCACCACCCAATATACCAGCTCAAGCACTTTGTCAGATCTTCAATAATAATTCAGATGGTAATTTGTCACAAGATCTCCTTCCCCTTTTATAGTCTTAGGCTTTCCCCAATACCATGGTCCAAAACCATAACATTTCAATACCATGAACCCAAAACTAGGGATCGACACATCTGACTAGACGCCATGGTCCAAAACATAGGTTCAAGTTCCAAGATATAACTGCCATGGACCAAAAGGATGATCACCAACATATACGCGCTTTTGTAATGTATAACCCGCGTGTATACCCGCCTTAGTCTAGATGAACCTGCGTATATGACTTTTTCTATTTTCTGAGTGCCTGAACTGAGATCTGTTACAAAAGAAGGTTGCCATCAAGGACAACACCTGTGCCATAGCCCCAAACCTTTGCCATAATGCCAACAGGTATGAATCCATGCCCAATACTAAAGGCAGTTGGTCTACTAGTTCTATGCATCCCATAGGGGGAGGCAGTCCCCATTGGAGTCGATGTTGTAACATATTTAGTTTTGATAATTTAAACTTGCTGATACAATAGGTTTTAGTAGTTTAGTAAGAACAAATGGGTATGCAAGAGTAAATGCGCCCTCAAAATGTAAATTTAAGTTTCATTAGCTGGTTGATTTAGTTAATCATGCATTTAAACATGATTAAATGATGTAATAAAGTGATTTAAAACATGGTTTACAAACAGATTAGAATGAATTTTCAAACGCTGAAAGAGGTTTTTATTTATAACATCCTCATGTACAAAAACCTCTCTCAATTTTTGAACAACTATTATGGTTTGGATGATGCAAATGCATCTTTGAAGGCATGTTTTCCAGAAATTTCCTGTTCTAGTCAACTTTTTGCAGAGAATATTGTGGATAATCAGAGATGAATCTTGGGAAAATGAAGGAGGTTTTTGTTCCTAAGATACTAGAATACAAAAACCTCTCTCAATATTCACACATCTAGCTTGGATTTAGATATTCGAAGGGATGACTGGATCCTATTTTTTAGAAATTCGGGAGGAAAAAGCTCAAAGACAGTTAGTGACTTGGAGGCCACCTCATCAAATATGAGTTGCAATCAAATTCAAATTTCTCTTCTTTATCAACATAAATCCTCAAGGATAGTACAAGAACTCTTCAAATAGTTTTAGTTACCTTTATTTGTGTTCTATTTTTGTAATACACTTTTCAGATATTTGTAATAACTCTTGATATTTTTTTCAAGATATTTCGTGAGGAAATTGTATAAATACTTCATCAATTGAAGTAATATGTGTGGGATTTTGATGCCAAAGCTCTTCACTTTGTAATAAATTCTATTATAGGATTTCTAATGAAAGCTTTCCGGCTCTAGTTTATGATAGAATTTTGTGTTTTCTAGTATGTCTTTCTAGTGTTTCATTTCTTATTTCTACACGCATCCAAATTTCCCTATCTGTTAATAAGTTTGTCTGACTTGCTTCATTATAAGGAATCTCCTTACATTCTTCTATCATAATCCTTGAAAAGCTAAGTAATTCTGTCAGGATGGAAGTTGACACATTTTGAAGAGACCCTATGAGAGAGGCCTTTAATCATGAATATGGATTGTCATTGATCGCCAACCACCCACAATTAAAACCATAAATTTGGCCATTGTGCTTCCAAGGCTACTGTTTAGTGACATGTGAACAAAGTTAAACAAAGCTTCGTAACACCTTAGGGAGCCCCCTCTAGTTCAAGGGCTAGCTTGAACCTAAAGGCTGGCTGAGTTGGTTTCCCGGCGTAGTTTTTGCAGCTAAGGACTGCCTACGGGGAACATGTACACCTGTGAGTATAAGTTTCCCATGGGATTTCATGTTCATATTGAATATATTCTTCAAATTTTCAGCTGTTGGCAATGTGGCTTGTCAATAAATCCACTCTGCACTTGGTTACATTGGAAAGAAGATTACACCTAACAGTATAAAGTTTTTCAGTTCAATTAGAAAGAGGTGTGGGGATTGAATAGATATTCTGAGTTTCAGTATGTAATAGATCAGCATGTTGATTTTTTATGAGTGGTGTGATTCGAAGAGTATATGATAGATCAACTTATATTTTTAGTCTCTATAAATTTTCAGTTTTCAGATTCAGTATGAAAGAGTATTCGAATTAGTGCAGGCATATGGTTGCATTTCACAGGTGCAAGTTGCAGTGTGCAGTAACAGAGTATCCAAATGACAACACTGATCCATGAGGATTGGTTATATTTCTACATAAGATGGCAAATCCATGGTTGATTGTTCTATGGTATGACTCCATGCCCAACACTAAAGGCAACTAGTCTACTAGTTCTCTGCATCCCATAGGGGGATGCAATCCCCAGTTGGAGCCAATGTTGTTACATATTTAGTTTTGATAATTTAAATTTGCTGATATAATAGGTTTTAATAGTTTAGAAATAATAAATGGGTCTGAAAGAGTAAATTCACCCTCAAAATGTAAATTTAAGTTTCATTAGCTGGTTGATTTAGTTAATCATGCATTTAAACATGATTAAATCATGTAATAAAGTAAATTATAACATGGTTTACAAACAGATGAGAATGGATTTTCAGAAACTGAAAGAGGTTTTTGTTTCTAACATCCTCTTGTACAAAAAAATCTCTCCATTTTCTAATAAATGTTATTATTTGGGAGATGTTAATGATTCTTTAAAGGCATATTTTCTAGAAATTTATTGTTTTAGTCACCATTTTGAAGAGCATATTATGGATAATCAGAAATGAATTGTGGTAAAATGGAGGAGGTTTTTGTTCCTCAGATTCTAATTTACAAAAACCTCTCTCATTTTTGTAACAGAGGTTATGGTTTGGGAGATGCAGATGAATCATTTCAGGCATGTTTTCCCGAAATTTTCCTGTTTTTAGTTAGCGTTTTCAAATGTAGTTTCCGAGCAGGTGGAAATGAATCTTCAAAAATTGAAAGAGGTTTTTGTTACCAACATAATCATTACAAAAATCACTCTCATTTTTCTAACATCTATTATGGTTTTGGAGAAAAAAAGGTATTACAGGACCCTATTTTTCAGAATTTCGAGAGGAAAAAGCTCAAAGACAGTTAGTGACTTGGAGGCCACCTCATCAAATATGAGTTGCAATAAAATTTGAATTTCTCTTCTTTATCAACATAAATTGTTAAGGATAGCACAATAACTCTTCAAATAGTTTTATTTACCTTTATTTGTGTTCTATTTTTGTAATACAGTTTTCAGATATTTGTAATAGCTCTTGATATTTTTATCAAGATATTTTGTGAGGAAATTGTATAAATAATTCATCAATTGAAGTAATATGTGTGGGCTTTTGATGCCAAGGATATTCACTTTGTAATAGATTCTATTATAGGATTTCTAATGAAAGCCTTCTCGCTCCAGTTTGACAAAATGTTTTGTTTTCTAATATGTCTTTCTAGTGTTTCATATCTTATTTCTTCACATGTTCAAAGCATTTATAGGAAGGTTCGGGTAAGTTTAGATTGAGTGTCAATTTATTCTTAAATCCCCTACAAAATCATAACCTTTAGAAAGAGAGATTAACTTATTGGACTGTTTTTCCAAGATAACTCCTTTTTGACTGGTTTTTTCTTTATGCCTTCTGATAGCCATTAAAAGAGATTAGCTTATTGGACTATCTATCTGAAATAGCTCCTCTTATAATTGTTTCAATTTGTCCTTCTTGAATACTTTGAATATGTTTTGTTAGACTGTAGAAATCTTCTACACGCATCCAAATTTCTCTAGTTGTTAAGAAGTTTGTCTGATTGCTTAATTATTAGGAATCTCCTTACATTCTTCTATCATAATCCTTGAAAAGCTAAGTCATTATGTTAGGCTGGAAGCTGACACGTTATGAAGGGCTCCTGTGAGAGAAGCCTTAAATCATGGATAGGGATCGTCATTGATTGCCAACCACCCCCAATTAAGACCATAAATATGGCCATTTTGCTTCAAAGGTAGTTTTTCAGTGATAGGTGAACACCGTTAAACAAAGCCTCATAACACCTGAGGAGCCCCCTCTGGTTCAAGGGCTAGGTTGAACCTAAAGGTTGGTTGAGTTGGTTTCCTGGCATATTTTTTGCACCCAAGGACTGCCTATGGGAAACAAGTACAACAAAAGGTAAAGAGAACAGGGTTGCAGATGCTCTTCGCAGGCAGACACTGGTGAACCACATAACAACTATAAGTTTTGTAAAATTGATAATGGAAGACAAATTAGGGTTTGCCATGAATTTAGTAAATATGCTAAACATTTACCAAACTTCATTCTCTCGTTCTCGTTAATTGTTTCTTTATGAGTAGCCTTTTCTGAGACATTTCTATGAAAATAACAGTCACGGAGGAGGAATTTAGAGTCCTCTCTGTCCAAATGGTTGTTTCAGATAGATGAATTTGAGGCAAATAAAATGGGGTAGCTTGGTTGAATTCAACGTACCATGGACAAATTAGTTCAACAAAAGCTAAATGATCATTTGGAAAGACTTGAATGCTCTCTATGCCTGTGTGCACTATCTTCATAGGTGAACTAAAGTGAGCAACTACACACCTTGAAGATTACTACGAACGTGTTGGTGAGCAACGCCGATGGGTTTTGTTGGGAGACGAGAAGCCATGGAGCCTCATGCTTCTAGACCTTTGATCTCTTATCATGGTGAAATACTAATTCCTCTAGCCATATGCATAGTTGTTTCTAGCTATATTGACCTATACGAGTTTCCATTACTTTGCCTAATTTTCTCTTAACCAATTCCACATTTCTATCTGCCTAACAAATTGCGTTTTCACTGACACCATCTGTAATGCCTTTGCCATTTTAATCTATGTTTTTGTTTATTTAACTGTGATATTTATCAATAGACCTTCCAGTTATATCATTCTCTATGTGGTGTATAAACACATCTCTGCTCACTTTGCTTTGTCTATTCTAAGATCTGACCTTCTCTATATCCATTGGAGACAACGGGAAGCGGTCGGTTAAGCGATATAACCCACATAGAAAGACCATAATATAGTGTTGTTGTAGCAACAACTTAACTTTAGACAACTAAACTTAGATTTGTAGTCCTTTGTTATACACTTTTTGGAATATCATTGGTGGAATATTCATGTGACTTCAGGCTAATGGCCATATAGTACAAATTGCAGTTAAGATGAGCCTAAATCCCAATAGCCCACATATAAGGCCTTGAAATATGGAGCTGGGTATCTTAGTTTTCCCTTGAAATTCTAAAAAATTAGGATTTGGTTGGAAAATATTTTGAATTCGGGTTGATTTAGACAATATTATGTTGAAAAATCTGGTAAGATAAGGCCTGTTGGACCTCCTTTCGAGTAACAAAAATGTGATGCAGAAACTACTTTGCACGATCCTCAGAAACACAGAAATGAAAAGCAAAGGTTGAGTATCAAAGGAGAGGCGGTGGTCCATATTTATAGATGGAATAGGGCCATATAAAACCTCTACATGGTTGAACTTGGTAACATGATTCTACATTGAATGCTACTCAACATTTTTATATAGTAGAGTTGCCACAAATTCTCAGAAGTTTATTTCCATTGTTTGTATAATAAAGATGTTGGTGTTTATCTTTTCCTCATTATTTTACCATTAGTTGAGGTTTATTTACTAGAAAATGGATCAAATTACTAAAGTATTAGAGTTCTTGAAAACTCTAATACATTCCACTGATCATGATACAATGAAAATCAGTAAGAACACTCTGTGATATTAAAACCTATCTACAATATACACAGGAGAAGGTAGAATTTTTGGAGCTCGAATCTTAACTTCAGCAAGAAGAATTATAATAATGGAGTCATCATTCTGAACATGTTTCTATTCAAAACATTGAGACAGACTCCCACAAGCAGCAAGAAAATAATGTTGCAGATGATTCAGATCTAGTGCCAAACGAAGCAACAAAGCTACATGCATATGCAGAAGTTTAGTCTGTACTTCCCAAGCCCATCATCAGACCTTAGGAAGAGCTTGTCCATAACAAGCACAAAACCAGTCTTGGATATGACAAGGAATTGTCCTTTCATAGTCCAGGCTATTCCAAGCCCATTCAATTCCAAAGTGTTGGGTTTCTTCATGGCAGTTCACCTTCACATGTTCCACATTCTTCTCCTCCACATTCATAGTCAAAATTAATTGTTAAATGCCAACATTGTGACCGAGTTGGCCATATAAAAGATCATTGTTTTGATCTTCATCCATGTGAGCACTGTCATAAAACCACTCATTCTTCAAACATATGCTTCAAAAACAAGCCTCCTGCAAGAATAAAGATTCATCTTGGATGGATCACTTCTTGGTAATGGGCTTCAACAGCTAAGAAGATATTTCAGTCATATGTCAGAATTTGTTCTAGAGTATTGAACAGTCTTGGAGTTGATTTTTCGCCATCTTCTGACCTTGTATCTGACAGGGGGGGGAAGTAATGGTCATCTACAAGTTTCAAAGCCACATCAAGCACATCAAGTGAGCCTGAGCCACAACCTGCCATATTGATTCAGAGTTGTAGCCAGAGATAAATATGCCACTGAGCATGCCTTTGGTTGGTAGTAAGCCTTAAACTATCTATGTGGGGTTCAGGCCTCCCTTAAAATAATTGGGGACAATTCCTCGAACAGAAGACTTCAGCTTCTTTCCAGTTTTGGAAGAATTTCAGGAATTTCATTAAGCATTCTAGAGTTGGTGGTCATCCTTAAACCACTGCAGGTAGTAGATCTCCCTTTTTCAGGTTGAAGGTCTCCTTCTCCAAAGAATTAGGGACACTTTCTCTTGTAGAATATTTCATCTTCTTACCAGAATTGAAAGAGTGTCGGGAACTGCAATAAGCGTTCCAGTGTTGGTGGTCATCCTTAAACCACCCCATCATACCAACATTTTAGAGAGCACATTCAGCCTAGTGTTGTCATCCATATTTTTGCACATTTTGTATTACAACTCTCTTCTTGGACTCATACATACCCCTTCAGATTAATGGGGGGAATTTCAGACACCTTATCCTCTATGGGTTGGTGTAGAATGTGAACATCCACCAGAGTCCAAGAGACCACTTGGAATATGAATCCAAGGGTCACATCAATGTACTATAAATGTATATCATGTCAATAATATATGCAATTCAATGCTTATCTTCCACATTCATTGTTTACATTCCATGTGAGTTTAACAGATTGAATTTATCGTATGTCGAGTGAAGTGGTTTTTTTTTTACCATTTGACAATTTTTTCAGCAGAGGTAAATAGTATTAAAACCCTGTTCATTTCACCTATTTTCTGGTCTTATTTCACTTAGATATATGGATTATATTGCTTATACCGTTTTTTTACTTTTGTTTCACCTGTGCTCGAAGAGAAGCAAGTTTTTTCTCTCTATAGGTTTTTCATTTCAATGCTAATCCTCAAGACCTTTGTAATAGGTTTCATTTTATCCAAACCGAGATGGAGATTGCAACAAATCTGGTAAAAAATACATGTTAAAATTAATAAAGGTAAAATAAGATCTTGGTCATGGACACGTATTCCAATTAGGATGGTGGGAAAACCATCCTAGTGGGATGTCACATTGGTTTATTAATGTCTAAGGAAATTGACAAAGGCAATGGAAAAGGAAACATGGTATTTATTGGCATTCACTTATGAAAATAATGGAAATTAGGAGAAAGGAAGGTGAAAGGTCACAGGTTGCATGTGAGGAGGAAAATGAAGGAAAATAATGGAAAATTGAAGAAATTAGAGGCCTCATTATTAAAAAGGCTTCTGAGGGTCAGTTCACAAAATTTTTTCGATTTAGTTTTGGAGCTCTCATTCTATTCTCTTTCTCTCATACTCTTGGACACTTAGAGTTTTATCGGAGCACTCTTGGAGGAGTGTGGTATACTTAGGATTTGGAGCAAGAAGACAAAGGAAAAGTAGGAAAGCACAAGAGGACATCAAGATCAACAACTACAATGGATTTTGCTTGCAGGTACCGAGTTGCATGTATGATTTCCTTGTTGGTTTTGACATGCATGGCATATGCATGTGGTTATTTGGTCATGATTGTCATTGGCATGGGGGATTTTCGAGATTGACAATGGTTTTTCCTAACCTTTTCATTTCCTGGATAGCCATGGTATTGTAGGTTTTACTTTTTTCTCTAGTTGCTTTTCTTGTGCCTTTGGTTGTGGGTTGTGTTATTAGTTCTTGGAAGCCTTGGTTGGACAAATGCTCTGGAAGCCCTGTAATAGCTTGGATTGAGTTACTATTCCTGGAAGCCTTGATCAGACAATCACTCTGGAATCCCTTGGTGGGTTGAGTTACTAGTCCTGGAAGCCTTGGTTGGAAAAACACTTTGGAAGCCCCATAGCAGTTGTGGGTTGAATTACTAGTCTTGGAAGCCCTGGTTGGAACAAATGATCTGGAGACCGTTGAAGGCTTGAAAATATCGTCCTACAACATTATAAGGGAGACCACCCGATCGAGAACATAGAGTGACTACTTTTCCTTTGAAATGGTGGTTCTGAATGGTTAAGCTAGGCCCAATTAGCTTCTCTCTATCTCCACTGGCTTAAAGTATGAATTTCATCTACCAATAGAGAAGAGACATCAGATCAGTCCTCTTCCTTATTAGGCAAGAAAGTGATCCTTAAGCTAATCTGGGGCTCAACCAAGCCACAAATAAAGTTTTCCTCTTTGATAAGAGGACTTCTAGGAATGTAAAATTAAATCTAAATATAAACTAACACTATAATACAAGAAAAATGATAGAAAACCTAAAGCTATCTTGATTAGGAAGGTGTAGATCTAACCCAACCGAGAGCAAGATAACTAATTGAATTGAGATTTAAGTACGCATGACCTATAGTGAATATCAAGTTAACAAAGTAGTTCAATTAGTTGATATTATGAGTACCAAAAATATCGTGTTCATAGATCCTTTAACCAGAATTATTAATCAATAACATTGAGGAAGTAGTTCACAGAAATGATGATGATTAGTAATTCAACAACTTGAATGATTAAACAATAATACAAGGAAATAGTTCACATAAAATTATTGTTTGTTAAGACATAATTAAAAGGCTTATCTATGATTAAGTAGTTACTCAAAAATCAAAGTTTAACACATAAGAGCATAGATAAACAACATATAAATCACTCACATAGACAATATTGCACAAATATGACTGAAAATCACAAGTCTATGCTATTATAAAATGAAACTGGTATTAAAACAATAATATCTTGAATACCAATTTATTAAGTCTAATTCCCTTGCTCTGATCTCCAACAGTCCTCTACAACTCATAAACTATGTTAATGAAACAGGAGCTAAAATAGTGCAAGCTCTTCTCACCATACACAATTCAGATATGTAAAAGATAAATCTCTCTATTCCTCAAATCTCAGATTAAACTCTCCTCTTCTCTACAACCCTAAATCCCTGATACAGTAGTTCTTTTAGAATCATGAATTGTAGAGTAGAGAAGGCCTTTTTCAATGATTCAAATCCTTTATTACAGAGCCCAAAGATGGTATTTATACATGTTGGGAATAATAATAATCTTCCTTGATTTTCTCAATAGATGGAGAAAATAGAGGTAAAATAGAACTGGATTATTGCTTTAGATCAAATTCTAGTAGAATATGAATGGTTACGACTTGAGGAGACACTCAATTTAGCTCATGTTCAGATAAGACCACATTCAGTTGCTTCCACAATGACAGTGATTTCCTGCCCATTTTTAGATCTGCTTTGCCACCTAGAGGAGTTCTTTTAGGGACCAGTTGTTGGATATGTTAGCATATTTCATCTTGGAAGCTTCTCTGCCAATACAAGGCCAAAATTAGTTGAAATCGGATAGAAAAACAAGCCAAAATATAAGAAAACTATAAAATAAAAAGTATGAGCCGTGAGACCGAATTAAAAAAAATTAAATATTTTATTATTATTATTATTTAAACATTATAGCTGTACCAAATAGTGACACATGGCATCATTTGAGTGGAATCAAAGGTAAGTGGATTATCGAAAGTTTTTATAATGTGCGCAAACAAAAATGTTGATATTGGAAGGCTCCGATATGGAGCGAATGCGATTTTCCGATAAAATCAACATTAATACCCATATCGGGTCCATTCATCAGAAGGAATCGTATGTTAGAGGTCAGAGATCAAAGGTGAATAATTATCACATATCGGAGATCAGAGGCCTTTAGGGATATCAACGAACAAAGGGAAATAAAATATCAGAGTTCAGAGATTGACATAGTGATATATTGGTGTTTTATGACTATTACCATATAAAAGGTTCTGATGTAAGGGGTGGATGCGATATTCTGATTATATCATAATTAATACCATATCGGATCCATATATCGGAGATTGGGAATCAACAACCCCGATATCAAGTTTCCTGGGTGATGTGGCAGGCGAAGCCCACAAATCATGATTGTGAAATGATTATGTTGCATAAACCCTTTATTAAACCTAGTTAAATTATTTATCAAGCGGAACAAAGGTGGGGACATGTTAGGGTTTTAATATATTGTAAAATTTAAACATTGTAACCCTGATATGTGACCTTTGTGATATGCATAAACTACAACTACTTGTTTCATAAGATGAAGACCTTGGAAATCAGAACTTTGGATATTGGAAGGGATTATATCGTAATTTTTTAGTTGAGCCTCCCCGATATCTAGAAGACCCGTGGTTCCGATATTGTCTAATGTAAGAATTAAATTCACTTGTAATATAAAGGGTTTAGCCCTAATATTACTTTGAAATAATAAAACCAATTTAACATTGGAGCTTGGTCTCGGGGGCTATATTTATTATTTACAAATTAAAATAAATTTATTATTTATACAAAAGTAAATATTTACAAAATAACATAAGTAATAAAAAAACGGTTATGCAATTTATGTATACTTAGTATGCCAAGGTAGTTAAAATATCCAACCGAAGTCCAATCATTATTTACAAATAAGATAACCACAAGAAGAGAAATAAAAGATATAGGAAGCTAGGGTTAGGTAAAATCTGCTAAGGCAATCAAAACTGAAAAACAAAAGGATCCCCATAATTTTATTATATGGCCAAAATAGAAATTAAATGGGGGGTTGTTGAGTATTACAACAATTGGCAACACACTGGGTGAGACAATTATCTTTGGGAAAATAAATAAAGCTTTAAACAACTAAACAAGAAGACTTAGAAAGGTAAAAACCTTGAAGTTTTGATTGGTAAAGTTACTTTGAATAAAATAACTCATCATCTTGTGAATTATCTCATAACCTGTTTATTGATGAAAATATTTATTACCTTTATTGGTCATTTAATCAATTATAAAGATAGAGCTAAGAACTATAGAAGCTTAGCTTTTAAGATAGACCTATTTGTAACTGGTAGAGCCATTGCTACCAACAGACATCCATAGCCTCAATAGGGTTACCATTTAACAAAATATATACCAGTATCCTATCCACTTATAGTAATATTCTTAAAGGTATTTGATCCCTTATTTTAGAGTTTTAATTTTTAGCTTAGTTGAAAGTCATTGACCTAGCTTGGTAATCAGATGATGACAATGCCATTCACAGGTTATAATTATATTGAACAAGTTGGCTCATGATGAGACCTCTTATCTCATAGTTATATAACCATACACCATTTTCCTGGTTTGGTGATCAGTGTTGATAACATCAACATCATTGGTTTCTGATCTGAAAATCATCCTATGAGTGACCTTAGTTAATTAATTAATGAATGAAGGTATTACAGACTCATGTGCTGGTGTGTGTCTGTGTTATTTTAAGAAACAGATCAATTAGATTGCAAAATACACAGACACTGGAAAATGGAAAACAGTAGAGAAACACAGTAAGTAAATACAAGAACACAAAACGTTAGTAAGGAGTTCACCCTATCCTCTAGGGCTACATCTCCGGTCCAGCTTTCAGTGGGCCTTCTTTTATTATATCTTAAAGTAGAGAATTACAATGAGGGGCTCAATTCGAGTCTCCTGAAATAGAATTGCTTGGCAGGGTGGCTCTTGGATTCCCCAAGCCACTAGAGTGCATAGACTCTGTTCCTTACTAGCTCTTTGAAATCTCTGGTCTACAGTGGGAGGAGCCCAATGTGGTGCTCAGTTCCCAACAGATCCTCTCGGGGATGGCTCGATACTACCTTATGCTACAGGTCAGCTTGGCTCTCTGCCTCTTCTGCTTTTTTCTTCACTATCTTCTTCGCTTTCTTCTCTTCTTTGTCTTTGCGTGTCCTTTGTTCTGTCCGTTCATGGCTTTAAAGCCATTCGAGCTTATGGCTGTTCGATTCCCCTTCCACCTCCATCAAATTGCCTATTGCAGCTTCGCTTGGAGTTCCCTGTCTCAGTGTCATCATCAGGCTCACAGGGAGTGGCCACTTGTCCTTCTACGAACTACGTCAGCTTTTCCTTGTCGGTTTGGTTCTTCGATTACATCATGGAATGAGTCATCTGCCACCTCGGTGGTCAAATTGAACTTTAGAATTCTTTATGCCACGGCTTAATCCCCTGTTAATTACGACTTTCCCCATCGAGTGCGATCTCAGCCGTTAGATCTAGAGCCCCCAAATTCGACGTCATTCACTCATTTCGCGCGGTTGACTTGCTCGACCGTTAGCGCGTGATGAGTGGTGGTTTTCTCTCTCCTCTACTTGCCATGTGTTGGGCGCTGAGTGGAATCTCTAGGTTTTGGCCAAATCCGCTTACTGCCCAAGGGTGCCCCCGATCAATACCACCGGTTTTTGGAGCGCGGGTCCCACCTTTAGCCTTTAGCGCTTTTTCCCTACAGTTCTCCTGGCTCCCATGTGACCGAGCACTCCAGGCCTCTCCTTCTTGAGGGGTTTTTCCCATCATCAAAAACTGCCTCTATTTCTCGATCCGGGCTTCCCAGGTGCTAGTTTCATCTCCTGCGTAGTCTCCATGGGTCTCGGTCAACGTACTTTGACCGAGGTCCTCATCATTCCACGCTGGCTGCCAACTGCCACTATTCAGAGGTTTTTCTAGTCGCTCTGTGCTTTTGAATTCGAAGTTTGCCATGATCTGATAAAGTCATGGTTCTTTGATAATTCTTCATGGATCCAATTCGGATCATGGACTTCCCACTGAAAAAGCTTTTGGACCACCAAAAGTTCATTTTCAAGCATCAACTCAGTGAGGGTACTGTTGTCTCACTTGTCCAATCTCAATCCACTTTGCACTGCTCGACTTTGAACCCTTGAGTACTACTTTGAGGTACTCAACGTCTCCTCTGCGCGTTGTCCTCACCTTCCTATCTGTTAGAGTCGGTCTAGTTATCCCTCCGTCAGAGATCAAAGCTCTTTTTTGCATTTCATATTTAGGTGTCCCATCAATTTCGATCAGTTGCATTTCGTTAGGCATGCCATAACTCTGACAGAATGGTTTGTGTCGCTCATTCCCCTCGTGCTTGGCACTGCTGGTTCAGGTCTATTCATAAAAACAAGCCTTGAAAGGTCATTTACAATCCTGTTTCAATTTTCTAGGTCATGACAATAGTTCTCGGTCATTAGGTATAGGGTTGAGTCAATTTTGTTTTGCAAAGTCTAAGAAGACCAGCATGCCAGAGGGATGTCCTCGATAGGTGGTTACCTCAATAATTTTTATCATTATACAGATAGATTAGGACTTCTCTTCAAAACTTTGTTTTGAAGATAAGTCGTCATCTCATTTTTGTAATAAATTTTCAAAAAATTTCAGTTCTTGAATTGTCCAGGCGCAGCCTTGGTCTCCTTTTCCAGATCGTATCATAGCTATCCCTGCAAAAAATTGTCAAAGAAAATCATTATTTCAACCAAATTTAAGGAGGAAACCAAAAAGGTCAGAAGTCTATTAATCCTGAAAAAGTGTCAATGAAAAAACATTACAAAATGGGTTACGGACCAAACAAAAATCAAAAGGGAGTCTTTATAAAGATATTTCACTACATTTTCAACTCATTATGCATGCCAAGAGTGAAGAACATAATTTCAAAGCGAATTTGTGAATTTAAGTGGAAGATAGAGCAGTTTCCTAGCGCGCGACGCACTGGGCTAGGCACACGACGCATCAGAGCTGCGCGGTGCACTGGGCACAAAGCTACAATGTAAAAATACACGCGCGCGGCACATCAGAGGCGCGCAACGCATTGGGTGAGGTGCGCGACGCACTGGGTTTGGAGCCCGAAACTTGTTTGGAAAAGCATCAACTCGCCTCCTCTCCGCACAAATTTGCAAGTAGGCTCATATCCATTACCTTTGCTTGGCTTTTAAAGGTTAATGTGAAATGTTTGCCTTAGAGACCCAAGTGGAAAGCCCTCCTTTGTCAATGAAAAGTGCTGTAGGGTTTGAATGTAAAAAATTGCTGTAGGGTTCGAAAACAGAGTGTAACCAAGGTTGTGATTTTTTCCCCATTTCCCTTTGTTTCCCATTCCCAAATTCACCATTATTTTTCCCCATTAATTCCCTTATTAATCCTACACTACAATCCCTCAAATCCTAGTCCCTCACCTCTATTAAAAAACACATTGTCCCTACCTAACATCCCAAAATCCCAAATCCAATATTTTCATTTCCCTTTTCTTCCCTAATTCCCTTGTTTTTTTTCCAAAGTCCCTAATTCCCTAATGTTTTCCCTTTCCTTATATTCCCTTGTGCATTTGTTTCCCCTTGGTCGCAGCATTTTTAGAGCAAAAAACAGTTTACAGTCAATTGTACACACAGTTTATACATTAACATATATATTCCAGCTATCTTTTTTTCAAAGTCATGTCAGAGACCGAGTCAGTCTATGAGCAGGAGTATGACAGTGATTCTACACCGGAGGTAAATGTGCCAAATGTGCCATGGAGGTATCACAAAAGTGGCAAAGGTGGTCAGCATGTCAGGGAGGAGCCTACTTCTTTGGCTCAATTGCAGGCTTGCCCACTTGCAATGGATTGTTTTCAGCGTCAATCATGTTTCCAATACTGTGAGATAATCTCACAAACCCAGCATCATCGGGAATTAGTCCGTTTATTTGTTCTACATTTACAAGATGGTCATGTAAAGCTTGCCGGAGTGAATTTCACCTTGTCACCAAAGACTATTGCTCAGGCCACCGGGATACCAAATTTAGGAGAGGAATGGAGCAAAAGCCAACAATTAGACAGATTCTACTATGAGCCATACATCAAACCCGGGTATATGAGACACTTGAGCACAATTTTTCCTTTCAGATTCCCGAGGGATGAGTTTGCACCGTTGATGAAACTCATCATTCAATATTTCAGTTGCGAGGGCAGATTCTCGCATCTCTATGTGTACCATGTCCGTTTGTTGATGCATTTCATGAGGGTACGTATGATGAACATTCCATACTTCATATGTCGCAACATAGAGAGGATGGTGACTTTAGCACAAAGGAAGAGCCCAACACATCAGCATAAGAGCATATATCATTACGCGCTGATCAAAATCATAGTGATGCATCAATTGACACAGCAGGGCATTACTTAGGAGGATTTCATCTCCCGTGAGTACTTCTCAGCGCTATAGCCGCCTCCCGAGATAGTTCATGATGAGGGAGCGCCTCCACACCAGCCAAACATTCTTGAGACTGAGCATACAAATGCTCCTCCATATGTGACATACCAGTGAGGCCACAGGGCCTTATTTGCATCTACACGACGAGTACTATCTCCACCCGGGGTGGAAGGGGTCTCGTTGACTTCATCAGCACAACGAGTATTATATCCACATCATGTGGAAGGGGTCTCACCTTCTTCTTCAACACAAGTACAGATCCAGGATAGGGGCAAGAGGCCCATGTATGATGAGGGTCCTTCAGGAGGTCGGGACACAGATTTCATTGATGTTGATGCGAGCTCTCCTAGCTCGGAGCTAAAGGAGATCATTCGAGAGCAAAGGGCTGAGAATGACTCGCTGAAAAAGAAATTGCAGATGGATAAGTGGGTGATTAAATACTTGGAGCAGCGCAACAAACAACTAGAAGATGAACATACACTTTATGAGCTGCGGCAAATCCGGGAAGATCGAGAATTGGCCCGAAAGAGACCCGGTGATTTGACACCGATTGATCGAGAGTCTATGCTCATCTGGGTGAACACTCATTTGGAGAAATTGTTGGTGAAGGCAAACAGAGACAAGGACGTGCTTCGTCATATGAAAACTCATTATTGGGCTCGTATGCATGTTTGCAAAGCAAGAATGAAGATCCTAAAAAGGCGATTGAGCAAAGCACTAAAACGACGGAAAAAACCCGATCCACTCCAAATTTTGGCCGAGGCTTCATTGGCAGGGCACAATACATGATGGAGGGTCTTCACTCCGAATTTGAGCAAATTCGGAGAAATTTTTGTCATTTTGAAAATTTTGTCCTAAAAACAGGTTTTTTGGCTCAACGCGTAGCGCGTCGATGCATGCGCTTAAGATTGGGACGCTTGCTGGAGGAAAACTCTACATTTTTTGGTTTGTCATGATGAATTATACATGCTCAGCTATTGCCAAAGCATTTCATTAAGTTCTGGGTGAACAAAAAGCTCAAAAGCACCATGAAAATCACCTTTCTGCCACCTTTTGCAACATCATGAAGTACTTATGGGAGAATGACATTTTGAGGGGGAAAATGAGCTCCAAATTGCAAAATTCCACTTGGGCTGGATAGCAAACATCCACGACTTTCCAACTAACTATTGTGAGCTTGATTTGGATGCCAGGAAATGCCCCAAAAACAGGTTGAATGGTGCGCAGCACATAGGGCTCAGGTGCGCGGCGCACAGGGCTTTTTGGCCAAATTTCATCTTTCAGCTCAAGAAATGTAGCCAGTTTGACCAGTTTTGACTTGTGATGTGATTTTTCACTCCTCTTGATGTAATTAATGAAACATGATGTTATTTTGACACTTAGTTACTAATTCTAGAAGATTCATTCACCACAAAGTGAAAATTTAATGAATGAATTGGTTTCCTACCTTATAGAGGCAAGTTGTTTTGACTGCCTAGATTGTAGTGCTTTGTTTAGAGTTGGTTGAAACAGCTCCTAGGATGATGAGCTCAAACCCTAGAGGCAAGGGAATGGGTTAGCTTGCCTATATTATTTATTTTCTAAGTCATTTTCAGGGTTGGACTCTTGGGAAAAGCTTGACACTCTATTGTACATATTTCATCTGCATTTTTGGCAAAGGAAAGACCAGGGTTTTGCAGCACTATTTGGGATTCATGTGGCTTTATGTGTTGATGGTGTGCTTATTTCAGTATTTGTAAGTTGTTTATGTGTATCACTCTCCTTCTCTTATCTTCTGCAATTGAACAAATGATGTGTTAAGGTAGAATCCATAATGTGCTATGCTTTGCCTTTAAGTTTGTTTGATTTTCCATGTTTTCATCTGTTTATGGAGAATCCTTGAAAGTTTCTTGCTCTCCTTAATTTCTCACCAGTCAGATCTAGCCATTCATTCTCTTTAAAAGCATCAAGACAATCTCCTACCTTGCCCCAAGTAGACCTCTGCAAAAACTGTGCCTCATCCCCACACCCAAAATTGCCTTTCCCTTGAATTCAACAAAACTTCAAAAAATCAATTTCAAACACCTTGTACTTCATACCTAGCCTAAAATTAGTTATCAATTTAGTCATCTCAAGCCTCATTGATCATCTTTAGCCGAGATTGACCCGGAGAGAGCCCTCTCCTGTCCTCGTAGGGCTAGCTACGAGGATGAGCGTGGTTTGATGTAGCCTTGAGTTTTACCTTATTTCAGCCTAAGGTAGATTTGAGCGTAACACTATCCGGAACTGTGTCTTCCCGCAATTCATTAAGATATTCAGGTAGTAGGTCATCAATAGAAGGCAATTGACTCTGCTCTTCAGGGTCCTCAATTAGAGAAGGTTCAAACAATCTCAAGCAATCTACATTTACGACTGAGTAGATGTGCATGTAAGCTGGTAGATCAAGGTGAAAAGCATTTTCACCAATCTTCTCAAGTATCTTGAAAGCTCCATACCTGATGGGCTTCAACTTTTTACCTTCACCTTGCATTTTGTCCTTGCTGATATACACCAAGACTTGGTCACCCACTTGAAAACTATGCTCCATTTGATGCTTGTCATGCCTAGCCTTGTACTTGGCTTGGCTCCTTTCTAGCTATTCCTATACTTCCTGGTGGATCTCCTAGATTTGCTCAATGAACCTAGTTGCCTTGTCCACATCACTATGTCCCTCAACTGTGGTATCTTTACCAAAGACAAAATCCAAAGGAGACCTTGATGTGAAGCCAAAACAGGTCTCAAAATGAGATCTCTATGTAGAAGAGTGTTTTGCGCTATTGTAAGCATGCTGCACATAACACAAATGTTCATCCCAAAGCTTAGGATGTTTGTTGTAATATCCTCTGAGTAACTGGATCACTGTCCTGTTAACTACTTCTATCTGCCCATCAGTTTGTGGATGAAAAGATGTGTTCTTCTTTAGTTTGGTGTCCATCAGTTCCCATAGACTTGACCAAAAATTCCCTACAAATCGGGTGTCTCGATCAGATACAATAGAAGTGGGTAATCCAAAATGAACCCATACATGTTCAAAGAACAATTTTGTAGTCTGTTCAACTGTAATCTGTTTATTACAAGGTATCAAAATACACATTTTGCTAAACCTATCCACAACAACATATAGATAATCATGACCTTTC
Organism: Pinus taeda; assembly: GCA_000404065.3. Taxonomy (NCBI): domain Eukaryota; kingdom Viridiplantae; phylum Streptophyta; class Pinopsida; order Pinales; family Pinaceae; genus Pinus; species Pinus taeda. The sequence continues at coordinate 28,000 of APFE030326954.1, read as the reverse complement.
CTAGATTTAGGCAGTCCTCCAACAAAATCCATGGAAACACTTTCCCAAGGGTGAGAAGGAACTGGTAATGGAGTGTACAACCCTAGTTTCCTATTGCTGGGCTTGCTTTTAGCACACATAGTACTCCCTCTTACATATCTAGAAACTGTCTCATTCATTTTTGGCCAATAACAAAATCTTCGCAGCTGTGCAACAATTTTACTTACCCCAAAGTGACTTGATATTAGAGAAGTGTGTGCCTCTCTAATTATCTTTACTCTCTCAATTTGTGGAATGCAGAGTTTCCCACAATGGTATAAGAGTCGGTCCTTTACATGATAATCCAATTCTTCTACTCTTTTTCCTTGACTTAAAGTTGCATATACATCTTTAAAGTCTATATCTTGAGCATATTGCTCAAGGTAGCTTTCATGTAGCACACAATTATGCTTAAGTATAGTAGATGCATTTATAATGGGTCTGGATAACATGTCTGCAAATTTATTATGTATGGCCTTTTTATATTTGATGACTAAATGAAATTGTTGTAGAAAACCCATCCATTTGTAGTGTCTTGATTGCTCCAACTTAGTTTGGAAGTGTAGATATTGAAGTGGTTGATGATCAGTATGTATTACTGTCTCTTTGCCCATTAAGTAATGTTTCCACTTTTTCACACTCTGAACTGATGCATACAATTCTTTATCATATGTAGGATAGTTAACTACTGCAGGATTAAAAGTCTCAGAATGATAACATATGGGTTTACCATGCTGTGTCAACACTGCTCCCATGGCATAGTCACTGGCATCTATTTGGATCTCAAATGGTCTTTACAGATCAGGCAGTGCTAGTACAGGTGCTGTACTAATCTTTTCTTTCAAGGTGTCGAAGGCTTTATGATGTTTGCCTCCCCACTAAAACAACTTGTTCAATCCTGTTAAAGCATGTAAGGGAGCTGCAATTGAGGAAAAGTTAGAAATGAACTTCCTCCAATATTGTGCTGCCCCTAAGAAGCTTCTCACTTCTGTAGCAGACTTGGGTTTAGGCCAGCTCACAATGACTGCCACCTTAGAGGGATCTATTTTCAATTCACCACCCCCTACTATATGACCTAAATAATTTAGAGATTTTTTGCCAAATTCACATTTTGAGAGTTTAACATGAAGTTTTTCTCTTTTCAAAACATCTAATGTCTGCTTAACATGCTTTAAGTTTCTTCCCATGTTTTACTAAAAATCAGAATGTCATCCAGATACACAATAACAAAATCATCAAGAAAAGGTCTGAGTACATCATTCATTAACCTCATGAAAGTATCAGGAGCATTGGCCAAGCCAAAAGGCATAACCAGCCACTCATACAATCCCTGCATTGTTTTAAAAGTAGTCTTCTATGCATCTTGTTCTGCAATTCTGACCTGATGGTATCCACTGTGCAAGTCTAGCTTGGTGAAATAAACAACTTCCTTCAATTGATCTAAAAGATCATCTATGCGAGGAAGGGGATAATGATTTTTTATTGTTATCTTATTCAGTGCTCGGTAGTCCATGCACATTCTCCACAAGCCATCCTTATTTCTCACCAAAACAATTGGTGACCCACAAGGTAATGTGCTAGGCATGATGAACCCTTTCTCGAGCAACTCCTGCACCTACTTCTTGATTTCAAAATTCTCTAAAGTAGACAACCTGTACATACCAATGTTAGGCAATGGAGCATCTTGCTGCAAAATAATATCATGTACTATTTCCTTTTTGGGTGGTAGACCTTTCGGTTCTTAAAACAAGATATCATACTCTGAAACAACCTTTTCTATATCAGCTTGCTATTTAGCATTTGTTACACAAAAATATCGTCACCATGACTATTTGCAGTCAATATGGGTCTATCATCACTTATACTGTCCTCCTAAGCAAGTCTCAGACCTTAGCTCTTCATGTTAATCTTTGCAAATGAGAGAAAGACATTGAAAATCAATATTACTCTGGTTCCGCACTTTCTCCTACTTTTGCCTGCGGACCCGCACCCTTTGTTCATATTACCAGCGTATTTGCACGCTCTGTCTGTAAAGGGGTGGGTGCGTACCCCTGTAAAAGTCAAAAAGGCGCAAGTTTATCCTTAAAAACTCACGTGGATTGTTCACTCCAAGGTGGTTCATGCATCCCAAAAGAGAAGGAGCTAATCCCTTGATAAGAGGAGCTATCCCTTTGAAGGAGGGCTTTATCCCTTTGAAGGAGGACCTAGTAACCTCCCTCCATTGCACTATAAATTAAGGCATTGGGTCAGTTGCTGGAGAGGTTAGAAGCTGAACATTTTGAGGGTAAATGCTGATGGAATTGCGACTTCCTAGTTAAACTTAAGAGGAGAGATCACATAAATTTTGGTTTCATTGGGAAGTGAGTGAAACTTGTCAAAGT